>JAOUZG010009955.1:2801300-2849311 GCA_026289955.1 Argiope argentata | reverse complement strand
ACTCTCGCATCCACACATTTCCCATCCCGACCAGCCACAGTCAACTCCCTCCCATGTATTTCCCTGGCCAAAGAGCAGCAGTTTTTATTTCAAAATATTGCCAGAAATTATAATCAAATATCTTCACATTTTCCGTATACTTTTTGCTGAAATTACACTCATTACCAGTTTCTTTATTTTCTTATTCTCCACATCGTCCGTTTCTGCGCTATACTCTGTTCTCCCTCCCTCCCAGCCCTTTTCCACATTCCACGATACTCACTCCCAATTGCCACGTTGCATCAAATACTATATATTATCAACAGCCACTCTCCTTGTAAAGGTACCATTTATTACAGTCTACTTCGAATGCATGCATGACTACCTACTCTTACTGGCTTTAAATTTAACTCCTATTTCACACAGTATACAATTTTAGTAGAAAAAATATTTATCCTAAAAGGGACGCATTCCAAAAGTTCGTTGAGGAGTCATTTATCTTCGTTTCGAAAAATCTGAGGGCCAAATTAAAAAGAAAAATAGTTTGCGTTAACAGACTTGTGACCTATTCAAAAAGATTAACGTTCAATATACTGAAATTTCCTAGAAAATCCAAATAATCAAATTAAAAATCTATTTCCCTCGGGAGTTTCAACCTTGGCAACTCAATTCCTTAAAAAATAACTAAATGGTGAATAGTCTGGAAAAGTTTTAATTTTTTAAAAAGATTTCCGGCGGTCCTTCATGACTCGTGGATTAAAATGCTTGAGAAAAAGAGTATCGAATAAAAATACAATAAAATTTCTATATCTTATAATGTCCATTTGATTTAATTCTCGTTATTGGATTTTAAAAGGTAATTCATTGCTACATGAATTTGAATTCATTAATATATCACCAAGAGAATTTGTGCGTGATCCGAGACATTTTAATGAGCTGAAATCTCAATCCCAGCTTCGGATTATATAAAAAAAATTTAAGGCCAAACAAGTATTAAATTTCAAACAATCATAATACAAAAGTTACTGGATTAAAGAAATGGACTTCAAATCGAAGCAGTAAAAAAGCATCGAAACTGAACTGTTGAGATGGTTCATAAATTGAAAACATTAAATAATTCTCGATTATAAAATAAGGAAAAGTATTAGAAAAGATTTTAAATTTTCATTGTTTTTATCTAAAAGCATTGTAGTATCAAAAACTATAAATTGAGGGGAACTAACATTTTCCCCAAATCCCAGTATTTTGTAGGACCCTACAATAATCTTGAACTATGCAAAATGAAACAGTTTCAAAAATACAATATCTGAAAGATTTATAAATATCACAGCACAAGATTACATCAGCACAACTTTATTTTTCAGTAGTGTGCATTTTATAATTTTGCATTTCACGATTTTTTTTATTGTCCAATCAAAGGTAAATGAATAACTTCGAATCTTTGTAAATGAATAACGACAGTTAAAGAAAAAGATCACGAAATTAAAGATGAATTAATATATCAATTACTATATCAACAATGAACAATTCCATTATTATTCAATCCGAAAAGCTAGTGGTGCCAATATTGTATCGTTATGGAGCAAGGCATTATGTGCCATGGCATCCAAACAATCTCAATTCCAGTATTGACATTGCCGGATTTACGGCGGGGGAGACAATGGTGACAACAAAACCACTTTCCAGAAATAATGGAGACAATGCGAGAAACTGTACTAGCTGCCAAGCATAACTGTATACTTCATCTAACAACTACAGAATCAAACGATGCTATGCATACACAGGATTGTCATCTAAAATTTTATGTTTTGCTATAATGACGTTTCTGCAGATTGTACCCTGTGAAAGAGTAGAATAGAAAAACGCAGTTCAATTTTTGAATCGTAAAAAGGACGATTTTTGTACATCTAATCCAGAGAAATTACTAGCATAGATTCAAAATTGAAATGAAAAATTTAAACCCGCTTCAAAACTCATACGAATTAAGCTTTGTGAACTATGCTAGCGAATATATTAACTTTGATAATAATTAGAAATAGAACAGTATATAAACTCGGAAAGGAATGCAATTTAAATTTTATTCGAATAATTCCAATGAACAACGGTATCCAACATTTGTATATATAGTGAAAATTTAAATTAACCTTAAATTTATTCGAGTTTAATTAAATTCTTTAATTCAGACATTACGGAGGAAAAGGGAAATTATCAAATCATTTTAATTAAACAAAGATTTTTTTATCCTTCGTACAGTAATTGCAGTTTAACAGACAAATTTTAAATACTAAATGGCGCTATACATTTCGCATGTTAAGTATAAATACGAAACAATTCTGTTTAGCATCCTATAAAGAGGGCCAATAGAGATCTCAAATGTCTTGATTTCTTTTAATATGACATTCTATTCATTTACTTTAAATCATGCATTTCATTTCAAAACTGTTACCACTCTAAATAACCGCATTAATTACATAATTTTTTTTTATTTACTATTTCTATATGACGCCTATTGAAAATGAATAAATTTTCTTCCTAAAATAATTATTCGATTTACAAAATATTTTGTAGCATCTCGCACTTGTCATCCATTCGGTTTAATATTGAGAATTATTACCCAATTTAAAACTAAGTAAATATAAAAAACCGTTCGATTTCATTGTATTTTTCATTCTCATGTAAACGATTTTTTTTTCATCCTGTATAAAGTTTGATGAATCGAACTTCAAATATTAGCCATTAAACGAATATACGTATTTATTGTGGCAACCAATTGCTTTTTAATAAAGTGATTTAAATGAAGAACACAACACATTTATCTTAATAAAGTTTATATCATGTAATCAATTATCGAATGGACATGTTTATTAGATCTATTTATCCGAATTCAATTACGTTTGAACAAATCATAGAGCTTTAGATAAGTAGAGATCTAAGGACCTTAAGCTGTAAGTCATTAAAGGGAATATTCCAGTTAATTTTGAAAAAGATGAAAATATGACTAACCTCGAAAATTTTAGTGCCATTCAATAAATGAATTGATTATCAAATTCATATCTCTGAAAATATATGCAACGATGCTTAACAACCAAAAATAAAATCATTAACGTACAATTTAATGTTAAATTATTTTTTAAAATCATCGAATATTCCAGAAATATGAGGCTTACTTTTAAAGAGCAAGAACATTCATTTCTTATCTCAGACGCGTTTAACTAATGTTACTTTTCATTGCTAAGAACCAAGAATACTTCATACGATCATTTCCTCAATTTAAAATGTTTTGAGTCAAAACGAGAGCTTTTCAAAGGCATTAAAATTTCAAACCCAATATTTTTAAAAAGTACGGAGGTAATACTCATGGATTTGCGAATGTTTTCCTTAAAATTAGGATTGATGAGAATTTCACAATTATGGTGGTTTACACCTGATGAAATAAATCAGATGAAGACGCAAAACCAAGTTTCTTCCACTTTCTCCGAACTTACTCACTGCTTTGCACAACAAGACTGGCGGTTTTTCTCGAAGGCAACTTTGATCTAGGGCAGTACTGCAAATTGGAAATTTGAAAGAAATGCTTTTGCAATAAGGCTTTAGAGAATTATATATGTCTTATCTCGGACGGATTATCTCGGTATTAATAGAAGCAGCAGAAGCAGTTCGAGCGTTTTTTTTTTTTTTTTCACTTCCATGGTCCAACGTCGTATGTCTTGGAGTACAGGACAAAAAGATGCAAATAAATGTTCTTGCTTTTCTGGACTGGATCTGAAAAGAAAATTGTGGTTCAATGCCATTATACACATTAGAAATAGAAACAAGATCATATATACCATTGAATATTTAAGAAATTCAAAGTTTTCTCGCATAGACTCTCATAACGATGTTATACTATAGAAAACCTTACATGGCAGTAGCGAACACTAGTTAAGAAATATAATCTTCCGAGATGAATTTAGCATTCTTACTGAATCTCTCTTGTTCTTGGAGATTAATCCCTGGTTCGAGGTTAATAGTATCCGAAAATTAAATTTCTGTTTTAGACCTTTTCCCAAACGACAAAAATGACAAAACCAGTTTTATAGTCACAAAATTACAACCAAATAAATTACAAGTTATTGCATTTTCGAATTATAGACAGTTTATATAGTTCTTAAATTACCGGTTAAATTTAACGGTCAACCTCGGTTTGAATGTAGCTCAAAATTTTATAAACGTTTACGCTATAAATACTTAATCTGTATCAAACTTAAATACGTCTAGTTTCCTACGTTTTGTAGATATTCTATTAACTTATACTTTAATAGTCGTACAGTGATATTTCCCAACTGCATTTTTCACAAAACTTAATAAAAATCTACAAGTGTGGTATAAAGACCGTATACAAAATTTCATTCGTCTAGAACAAAGTTTTTAAGTTATCTGACCCAGACAAATATTTTCTAAAAAAATTTTTTTTTTAAACTCAGGCGAGTTAAAATGAGGAAATTCGCCAAAAACTCAAATTCGAATGCAGTTTTTTTCAATGCTTATTATACCTTTCTATACTTCTTAAACGAGAAAGTAAAGACGCATTTATGTAGCAAAGAGCATCTTATAGCCAAAACTTGTACTAAATCTGACCTCATAAAATTAACTTTGAAGAGAAGATGAACCTGTATTTTAATTATAAAGAATCTAAAATCTGTTATCCTTTACTGGAGTTAATTTTTATGTTTTCCATTTAAGTTACAGTCAGGCTAAATGCCAATCTAGGCGAAGATACGCTATTTGAATCTGGAATTCAGTAAATACAAATTCATATTTTAATCTGCCATTGAGAACGATTCGCTACGTATAAATGCAAAATTGAATAATTATCATTTCATTCATAGAACAGTAGTGAATACATAATTGATTTCCTTCATCTAATATGTTACAAATCAAATTCGACTGCATATTTTTTCTTTGCGAGGAGGGTGAGGGCTAGGAACTAACTAAAAACTAGACAACTTCTGTAAAATTTCAGCATTAATAAGAAGTATACGATTCGACAAAATTTAAAGCCTTTATTTTGGATAGGGATTCTGTTTAAATGCTAGAGTTATATTAGCAAAACTACAAAAAAAAAAAAACCCTTCATGTTGAACTTTTCTTTTCAACAAGAATTTATAGAATTTGCTTAAAAAATTATCTTATTTAAAAACGATTAATTCATTCCTCCAATAAATGAAAATCGTTATATAGACGAAATTTCATCCCATACAAAACATATAAACAAGAAAGAATTTTTACAAAATTGCTCGTTTAAAATGTTAAGAAATAATAGTAAAATTTTTAACTGAAATACTATAAGAAAAAGAAATTACATTAAAAATAGATCTTCCACAAATTAAAATCTAATTCACTAATCGAATTTTAACTCCAAATTTGCATAAAAAGAAACAAGCAAAAATAACTTACCTTTTCTTGGCCTCTTTAAATTACATAAGGCAATCAAAAAATTTAATCATTGCATAACATCTGCATTGATAGTCATTTGCATTGCATTTCGAAATACTAGTGAAAACCAACTGAATAAATACTATTCTAATGCATTTGGCATGTTTCCCAAGACCAAAAGGAAACGAAAATTGTACCTATTCTGCTTACAGAAATTAACAAAAACGAAAATATCTTGCGAAACCATACGCAAGACGCTTACAAATCTACAAACAACCACAATGTAACTCGAGTCGAATGAGTGCAAAATGAAAAGGTCTTAAAGATATTGTTTCTTCAGAGCGGTGGATTTGTAATTCCTTCTCTTCTTCCAAACGTTTAAGAAAATTGACTGCCCTATAGGCATAGGGTGAAATGACAAGATTAGTCATTCGGACTCGAATCCATAAGAGGAATGTGCCAGAAAACATTTAACATAATTTAAAGAAATAGTTTTTTTAAAAAATGTGTTTATATATTCATCTAGACCACTAGGAAATGACGAATCATTCGTTCCACGTAAATAATTACAGACTTGAATGCTGTCCGTGAAGTCTTCTTTCACTATGACAAAAAGATGTGGGTCCAGCAACAAAGCTGTTAATGAAGAAAGCGATTTTAAAAAAATAATTCAGGAATCGAATCATTGCTCTAATGCTGAAAAATTCCGATGTTAATTTGAAAAAAGTGCCTTTAACAAACAAGCTTTAAACACAGACTGATAGGCTAGATATAAGCAAGATTCTGTACGTGATAATAAGAAGTTACTTCATCATTTGTTTTGCGAAGCATCGCTCGTTAAGGAAGTTATTTTTTAAGTTTTGTTTGTCTCTTTGTGCGAATCATTAATTATAAGAGATGCACGTTGAGCGAGTTGAACTTTACTAAGAAAATATTTTTGGTTGTGTTCATTTTTTTATTTGTGTGTTAATGTGAAGCTAGCTTCGGTTTGTAAGGTTTTTGCGCTCATATCCATTTTATTTCAGGGATTTATTATAACTATATTTGCATAATGTTGCGTCAAAACTTTGTACTTTGATTTTGAACCTGAAAAGTATGGCAACAATATATATCAGAAAAAAAATCTGAATTCTCGATATGAGGAAGGTAAAGAAAGACTAAAGTCAGAAAAACAACTAAAAAGAAAATGTTCATTAATACACTAAGAAAAGCGAGACATTGAAGTTTCAAGAAAAAATATATAAAACCAGCAAACTTTTAAAAAGAAATAAAATTTTATTCCAAGAGCTCAAACTGAAATAATATCAGTAAAAGAAACACATAGGATATATTAAATGGCACTTAAATCTTCTTAAATATAGAACGAAATCAGAGTGAAGAATTTTAAAAAATGACATTGTTCGATGTAAATTAAAATCTTTGATTTCATTCTTCAAAATAAAAATTGAAAGAATCAGTAAGAGTTGTCTCCTCAACATTTTCTCGCATGCTGTAGTAAAGGTGTTTCTCAGAGAACGCTTTGCTTGATGTTGTCGTTTAATATTTACGAAATGCTAACCTTTAGCAAGAATTTAGCATTTTTACTGAATTTATAGTGCCATATATTTGGCGATTAATCAACAGCATGATGTAAAAGCCCCCGAAATTCGGATTTGTGTTTTAGATTCATTTTTCCTAAATGATTAAAAAAAAATTTAACAAAAAAAATATTGTTATAAAAGCAAACATCAAATCTTATATATAAAATGGAGTTATTGTATTTGTAATACTTTTAGCAAATTACAAATACAATAACTCTAAAACGCATGATAGTGAAAATGGAGTTATTGTGCATGATAGTGAATGGAGTAATTTGCTAAAAGTATAGACAGAGAAACGGTCAACCCTTTGTTGAATTTTAAAAAAAATTGATGTTAAATCTGTGCACAGAATGTTATCTATCTAGCTCTTTCCGTTTTGTATTTATTGTCTTAAAGCATATTCGAATAGCTTGACAAACAGTCATCTGGCTGAATTTTTTTCAAAATGTGGCAAGAATTCACTTATTTGATGTGAAGACTATATACTAAATTTCATTCGTCTAGCTCCAGCGTTTTCAGTTATATTTCTCACAGACAGATAAATATTTTCCAAAAAATGTGTTTTCAAACTTTGAATGCGTAGATTCATCCATAATGTGGAGATTTACTCAAATCTCTAGTTTTTTTTTCTTTTTTTCTAACTATTATAATATTTTATACTTTGTGTACGAGAAAGTACGGGAAATACTTTATACTTTGTGTACTTCGTAAAAATATGTCTGAAGAAAGCTTAATGCAGGAAAATTAATTCTAACACAATCAAAAATTACCATGCAATAGATAAAATAGAACGGGGAAGTAAGTTTAATATTTCGACAAATAAATGGAATTGATACAAGACTTACTAATCAGAAATATATGAAAATCGTAGAAAACTTCCATGATAGTGAAAATGGAGTAACGCTGAAAAGCTGGTTTTGTTAGTTTGGAAATAATAATTGTACGATAACATGCTTCGAGGTTATGGCAGAAAAGAAAAATTGTTTATCTCCATTTAACTCCCTTTACAAAGGCAAAGAAATTGTTTTTATTGTTACTAATGACACTTGCCTTGGACAAGCCCGCTGATGCTTCAGAAGATTTAAGTCGAAATAAGCGTCACTTGTTTGAAGTAGCACCAAATAGGGCCCAGAGTACGACTTCAGCTACACACTCCACATTCGTTTGCACAGACCCTTTTATCAGGGGGGGGGGGATATTCACACGACTAACTAAAAGAACACGAATAACAACCATGTCCTAACCGGGAACTGTGCCAGGACACAGGTAAATTAGTTTTAATTGCGTAGTTAATCCTATTTGGTATTAAGGATTATGTGTATCAAATTTTATTTGAATTTGCCAAAGAACGTAAAATTTAATAGATAAAAATAAAGCGAAGAACATTGCCGATGCCCCCCAATCTCCAGAATTTAATTTGAACCCCTTTTAAAAGTGAATTTTAAAAACATACTTCTTATTATACTAAAGATCCTCATGAAGAGGACTAAAACTATTAACTGAGTGATTAGAGGAGAAGCAGATAAGTTTCACGTTGTGCTAAATCCCAATACTTTAGTTATACAACGTCCAGAGACAAATGTATGCCTCTTCCGACATTAGGTAGCGCACGTCAAGAGAGCACTTTCTATAATGATTTATGATAAGACTAGTTTCAAATTAAAACATTATTAACTTACTATTGCGTTAATTTATTTAAAGCTACTTTTTTATTTTCGGAATTTTTTGAAGAGACACATGATTTTCTCTTTTAAAAATAAAACTGCATGACATTCATGTTCTTGGATACTTTTATTTAAGCAGGTTCTCTAGTTAATAAATATTATAATCAAACGTAACGATGCGTATAAATACCTTATCAATCATGTTTGAAAAAAAAAAATGCAAATATTATTCGAATATTATATAATTTAGAATATTTTCGACAAAATTGTTTATCCGGTAACTTAACTAATAGCGTTTTTTAAATCGATCACCTTGCTGCCCCTTAGCGAATGTAGGCAACTGCCTAGTCGGAATCCGTCTCGAGTAGCATCAGTATTAATTCATTAACAGGTAAAAATAAACAAAACAAAATGAAATCTACTATCGCAAATTTCAAGTTATCGGGTTAGAAGATAGTTATTTAATAATGCATTAACGGTAACAGCAGGTAAAAATATCCCCCCCTTAAATTTTGGAGACATCAAAACCTCCTATCCAAAGCAACATCATGTTCTCACATAATAATAGAAAAATTATCATCCGCATCGTCGATTTTATTAAATGAATAACGTAGTCTCTGATATCTGCTCAAATGAAATTGTTTGAAAAGAAAATTATCTTCGAGCGAGTGTCGAGATCTTTGTTCAAATTCCACAGTTTACCAATTCCAAAATACACAGAAGTGATAAATTAGCCGACGAGTGTAAACAAACGCCGAATCCTTGTTAGTACTGAAAAGAGAATGTGTCGAGAGTATTCACTAATTTTTTCAAAAGTTGCTATTATTCTTAGTTGGGATAAATTTCATTTTTTTTGGAAAATTATCAAAAGAAATAATTATATATATTTATATATTAAAACGCAAGAGTTTTTCTCCATAATAGGCATTGAGTGGTATTTAATCATACTGGTCTTGGCTTTATTCAAAATGAATACAAGGAAAAAAAGATCACCACACACACACACGCAGAGAGAGAGAGAGAGAGAGGATTATGATGAAGTAAAGGAATGTTTATAATACAGGGACTTATGAGTCACACTGGGATCTAAATTTAAGTTGATAATGGCGATGCAATACTATACTTTATTACAAATATTTATAACATCGATATAAAAGAATTCGATCCTTCTCCAGCTATTTAGTATTGGCACAATTACGTTTGGAAAACCATTAGACATGGAAAAAAAAAACTTATGCATCCCTATGGTAAATTTTAACTCTACAAATTACTTAGTAAATGGAAACTGTGGAAATGAAAAAGGACTTAATTCCACAAGATATAATCAGATCTTTTTACAAATCAATTACTATATTGCAATATCAATTAATGAAACATTTATCTGTAATTATAATAAGAATATTGTTCTGAATTTTAAATATTTGTTTTTAATTTCACATCAAATTAAAGGACAACATGAAATTATCCTGGAAATATGAAAAAAAAAAAATCTCAAGGTCCCATATACAGATTTTAATTTGTCTTTTACAATCCGAGTCTACTCATTAATAAATCAATTTAATCACCAATTCAATCTAATTTAAATAATGAAGTAATTAAAATGCAAAATTATTTTCTTTAATTGTGCAATAATTGTAAATAATAATTGTTGAATACTTCTTAAATAATAATAATACTTATGAATCAATTATGCGAAGGAAAATATCAATGGCATTATCACAAATTAAATAGCAATAATCAAGATCACCAATGGCAAAAGTGTCATACAACCTCATATTTTACGATAAAAAGTAAAATTAACAAACAAAGATTTGTCTTGCAGTTGTCTGAAGCCTCTATAAATCTTAGCCCCGTTATTGTCAAATTATTTTTGAATTAGTATCAAAGGAAGGTTTCAGGTGCCATCCGCCCATGGTCAGATACGAAGCCATGTTGCTCCGAACAGGGAAATCAATATAATGGAATCTCCTTGCACGCATGCGCAGAAGAAAGAGGAGCGAAACTCAAACAGATGATTCCAAACTCATGAGAGGAATGAAAAGGTCCGAGCCATCGTGACTGGACATAACAGGTTCGATTACAATACTAGTGTCACCCCCCGGGTCCGAAAGCTTGGAAGGTTATTTAGTAGTGTTAGCTTTTACTTCGCTTGTTGCAATACACCTTCGTTCGCATGTTTAGAAGTAGTTGGATGATATTTGAGTATAAACTTATGCTGGTAAGTACTTTCGATTATTTGCTGCATTAGCATTTTAAAATTCCATTTAAATGTGATTGTTATTTAGCGTTCATTTATTTGAGGAATGAAATATTATAGATCTAAAAGTTTTACATAAGCCTAAACATGAGGAAATTTAGCTTGAGTTTTAACTAGTTTCCCATCAGGAATGAAGTATCACTCATTTCTTTCCATCAAGAAGGATCGATTTTTACAGCAGCTCAACATTCAACGTGCGTCGCAATTATCGATTTAATAGACAAATATTCTTTCTTAATATTAACCCTCTTGCAGCTACAAAATATTATTACTTCAATTCAAGTATAAATAATCGGTGTAATTATGCGATTATGAGCAATCTATAAATAATTGCAATATTAAAACACATTTACCATGTTTATTTTTCATATACTATTTTGGACTAGAACCATATCTCTAATATAAAGGAATGTGTTAGCAGTATCTTGTAATACAAGAGCTGCTCCGATTGTCTTGATACTCAGACCATCTGACTCGATAACCCTTTCAAGGTTTTTTAAATTTATTTATTAATAGTTACGGGTAGAGAAGGATTTATTTAATTAAACGATCTGGTAACAGATGGTTGGCTTGAATCACAAGCTAGTCACGTGGCAGACAGCGTGCAAACAGTTCGAAAACGTGCTCATTTTTGCATCTATTTGCAAACAATTCTAATCAATATACGCGATAACAATAGAAATTCTAATGCAAGAAGATACTATCGGTATGCAGATCGTTTCAGATGTCTAATAATTCAGTCTTGTAAACAGAACATCAAAGCTATTTTATCAAGTGGAAATATCCTCCAACACTCAAATAGGTTTAGGATTTAAAAACCGAACAATCGAATCAAATATGGCCTTCACTTTCTCTTGATAGAATACTTCGAAAGATATCAGTTCACCTCATTGTATTGTTTGAGCTAAGCCATTTCGGCATATTTTGCCACTCTTCATACTTGGTATATCTCAACCTTTATCTCCAGCTGAAAAACACTTATCATTGTATCTTTAATACTTATCATATTAAACTGGAGTACCCTTCAAATCAAGGATTGCTCAAGTACTCTTTTCCACTTCTCTATTTAGTGCACAATAAGCTTATGAAAAAGGCTTCAGCAAGAATTAAGATCAGAATAACATTCAATATATTGCAGTATCAAAAAAAAATGTTATAGAAGTACTCTTTTAGCAGATACTGCAGTCACGATGAATATTTAGCATACATTCATCGTTTTTGTTAGATACTAAATATTTAATCTATTGAACTTTTCAAATTTAAACAAATCTGCTAACATTCAAATTCTAGGTTTTTAAATTTAATAACCTAGAATTAA
Source organism: Argiope argentata (assembly GCA_026289955.1). NCBI lineage: Eukaryota > Metazoa > Arthropoda > Arachnida > Araneae > Araneidae > Argiope > Argiope argentata. Next base: position 2,837,098 of record JAOUZG010009955.1, on the reverse strand, counting down.
CATTAAAAAGCATAAAAGGAGTAAAAAATGCCATTTAAAAATTCTTTATATCTTTTAAGTTGTAAATGAGCAAAATTCAAGACAAAGCTATTACATTGAATACCGAGAATTCGATGAAACAGACATTATGGCTTTTATGTATTGAAAAATAATTTCATAATTGTTTATTCTATATAATACAGAACAAATAAATAGTTAAAACTATTGTTAATTTATAGCTTTATAAATTAAATCTACTTATATTCAGCCTAGTATATACAAGTCAATTTTAATTACTAGATAAATTTTTTTGATTATAAATTCTATAAAGTTAGGCAAGACTTATTGAGCAATAAAACTAGAAACTTATAAAAAATATTAAATCCTTTATTCACAAATGATTACATTAATAAAATATTTAAAATCATTCTATATTGTTCAGTATCTATGCAATTTAAACAAGTCTTGAGTATTAGAGTCATAAATTCCTTCCAGAACTTCTGTTACAAGTGAAATTATAAAATGAATTGTATATCAAATACAAGAAACCATCTTCATCTTTTTCCTTATCAAAAACTTCTCCCATTGTCCAGCTAGAAAATAAATGATAAGTTACATAATAATTGCTGTTATAAGACAATTATTTTGACATACTGCTGTAATTTATAAGAATGATCTATGAAATCGAGCATTCTATTTTATAAAAGATTAAATGTAGAAAAGTTTAAAAGTTAAAAACTACATTAATTTTACAATCTCTATAAAAGAATTGTTATATTTTTTTATCAAGTTATAGGTTATTTAAATATAACCTTTCTTTTATCAAAGTCACATGACTAGTTAAGAATAAAAATAAATTGATACATTAATATACAACTATTTTCTAAAGAGTTCAAGTTGAGAAAAATAATGGAAATAACTTATAACTAGATTATCATGAAAATTTAGAAGACTTATATTTTAGAAAAAAATGGTTTCATATTTAAATATAAAAATTTATATTATATAGTCATTCTATAGAGTTTATAAATATATAATCTTATTCCAACTCAAAATAAAAAATAAATATAGACATTACCAAGAGATTCTCTTTTAAAACAAGTTTCTTCCGCAATTTTATATAAATAACAGATTTAAGAAATTGTATATTGACTGAATAATTTGCTTTTTAAAATTTTAAATTAATAACAATTAAATTAATAATAAGCATATAATATTTATAATCAAATTTTAAAATTTTAAAAGTGTTTTATAGTTACATCTTTGTTTTAACTAGACAGAAATCGTAAAAACTTTGCTTTAAATTATAGAAACTATTTCCGAAACTAGATGAATTTTATATAATAAAAAATCAGCAATATTAACTTACCTGGGAGATAATACTTTTCCTCTTCCAGCAATTAAATATAAAGAGGAATCATCATGCAAAAGTACATTTTTATGCACCATCAAAAGGAAGTCTGCAACTGTTAGACTTCGAGGAACAAGATACTTCTCTTTTTGTGCAGTGGGTATTCTGCCATTTGGAGCCTTCTCCAATATAACCTATTAAGAATATTCAATTACTTGAGATTGGATACTATACTAAGCTTTTATAATAGTCTTTAGTTAATTTATATAATTAACAATTTTAAAGAAGTTTATACAATATTAATACTAATATCTGGACTAACTTTTATACCAATATTACTTGAAGATCATTATTAAATGATCTTCATTATTCTTATGAACTTTGTTAAAAATATTGTGAATAGCTTTTTTAGGAATGGAAAATTATTCATTCAATTGTCTCAAGACATTTACATCTATACAAATTGTAGCATTATGAAGACGGCATTTTATAGTATATAATTAAGAATGTTTTAAATATTAAAACAAAGTTAAATTGAATACTTACAGGAATACAGTTTGGATACAACTGAAAGATCTCCTTCGACTCTACTTTCCTACTTTCTGAAAAGAAAAGTTCATTTTTTATAAAAATGAAAAATTATTACATTTAAATAAAATACCAGTTATTGATAGAAACCTTATTGATCATAGTTTAATTTACATTATTTTTTTTAAAGATAGTAACTCAATTTATATAAAGAGTCACAACTAAATTATTTCATACGAGATTGACGAAGCAAGAAATAATTTCCTTTTCAAAATTGAGACAAATTTTTTTTATTATTTTTATATTTAGCCATAGATAATTTTTTTCCCTTAGTGGCTTGGCAGTTAAATTTAGAATGTGGTGTTATAAAACAATCATAAAATTGTTATAAAATTTGTCATCTATTTAGGAGAGATGTAAATTGAAATTTCTATCATCCCAAATTAATACCAGAGAGAATCCCAATGTCTTGTGTCCCATAATAATCGCTGAAAAAAATTCGTTTCATATAACAGAAAAATATCCTAAAAATTCTTATTTTTCGGCAACTTATAAGATTTTAGAAGAACAAGAATACAAGTTCAACATATCGAACATCATGAAAGTTTTAATAAATTAACATTATCTTCCCTCCAATTCATATTACAAATTCATACGTCTACTTCAAAGATTTCAATTTCGGTTTTTAAGTGAATCTAAATCGTTGCCATTAAATTTAAATGAAGCCAAGTAATTGTTAGCCTAACATCATTTACACAAGATTCAGCAAATTAAAAATATAAACAACAGAACTTAAAATTAAAGATAACTGAACGTTTAAATTATAACAAGAAATATCTCGATTACCAAGAGATTTACGCTTCTTATACTTCCATTCAGTCTTAGCTGGGGTCATACAAGTTAATTCGTTGGAGACAGAAACTTTTCGATCAATCGAAGAAAATAAGCCGTTTCTTTTGTCATCTATTAAATAGTTGCTATCGGCAAGATAGACTCGCCTTGCACTATTATAGCACGAAACGTACGACAGCTTTGTAGAGTTTCTTAAACTAAATCGGAAAAACTTCCCTTCTGTTAGCTAGGAACAGCGAGTTGTTGCGAACAACAAAGGCTGATAAGAAATCCATTGCTCTATTTATACAAAACAGATATTTTATCAGTTCGATTCATTTCAATTTTATCGGAAAATTGATGATGTAACACCTTAATTTCTTTCTTCCGCTTGTGGGAAACAAATTATATGCTTTGCCACTTTAATTTGCAATTCAATATTCACTTAAAATTTCTTTTTCCGAAAATATTTTATTAAGTTAAATAAGTTTCTTCAAAAGTAAGTTAACTGACTATAATCAATCAAAGCCGAGTTATTAATTAGTTATGCAACATCTTTATATCAATAAAATAATAAAATAATTTTTATGTTTAGAATGGAAAGTAATTATCCAGTTGTGCACATTAAAAGTTCAATTCATAAAATTACTTTAAGTTCTCTTTAAAAATAAAAATTCTTTAATGAGATTTTTATTTAAAAATAAAAGCGACAGTTCGAAAAGCGACGAAAATGTATCAAACGACATTCCATAACTTGAAATGTCAAATGACGTAATTTTGTTGCCAGATGTATAATTTCTCGTGTTAGTAAACAAAGAACTATGGATTAAACTGAGGAATTGGATGGTGTAAGAAAATCAGCTGTTTACGCCATTTACCTTTAAAGGATTGTTGACAGTGTAAGCAGTTTTTAATTAATTAAAAGAAGTTTTATATTAATTAAGTTTATATCATACTTTTAATTAATTAAATATTAAAATTATATTATCAATTTTACCGAGGATTCAACTTTTTTTTTTGCATATTCGAAGTTGCTTATTTTTGTGATGTTTCGTATTTTAATCAAGCAGCATTTCATTTGATCAGTGTTTTATACAAATATCTACTTAATGTATCAAAATATCTACTATATTTTTAATGTATGAGTATAATAAAATAATCGCTTTAATCGATTGAGATAATCCTTATTAATATAATGTAAATATAATTAATGTAATAATTACGCGACTTAGCTGTTTTAATTAGGTAGATTGATTTCAACTTTTAATATCGAATACATTTTATATGTGGTATTAATATGTAAGGATTTTTGTATTATTTCGTTTTTCAAAATCTGAGTGATTCCATTGGCAAAAAAGATTTCTAATCTTAATAATCTTTTTTATTTTTTCTTATTTCTTTTTTTGATTAGATGAGAAAATGAAAATAAGCAATCTATTATATGTTAAGATTTTAAATTTTTCAAACACCATTTTTTTGTATTTTTTTTTTTTTTTTTAGGAATTGAAGTTTAGCAGTAATGAAACTGAAAATTTCAAAATTTATTCATTTAAATCACACATTTATAATTTAAATCAATCTTATTTCATGTATAAATTGAAAAGCTCATAAATAAACAAACTTTTTATTTGATTTGTGTGGATTTATTTTTATTTGATTGTGTGCATGTTAAAACTTTTTATTTGATTGTGTGCATGTTAAATTTTAAAATCAGCTACTGAATTATCAAACAATTTTTTTTAGAAACACTAACTTGAAAAGCATTTAAGAGTAACGATGAACTCATCATCTGATTTTGCAATTTCTTCTGATTGGGATATAATAGATGACGTGAGTATTTATTTATTTATGTGAAATTACATTATTGAAATATATGAATAATGCAGCTTGCTGACAAAATACTTTTATAATTTGAAATTTGTAAGTTTTATAATAATTATTTAATTGTTTGAAAGGTAATTTTTGTGATATTCTCAATTATTACTTGATATATCAATTTAAGATACAACTCCTTTAATATTAAGTGTTTAGTAATATTGCTATACTTTTGTTTTTATCTGTGATCATAATTATATTATTGTGGAAATATTTATTTTTAGTTAACTTTTTATTAATTTACTTCATTGTATGAAGTTTCTTTAAATAGACATATTGATTTTTTTATTTTTCTCTTTAAAATAAAAAGTCATAAAGACCATTTTGTTTTATATTTAATTTTTTAGATGCAATATTTTGCGAAAGTGTTAACTGTGATATAATTTAGTAATTAACTGGAGAATAATGTGTATATTTTTTAAAAAAGTAATTAGATTTTATTTCTCTCCTTCCCATTTGAACGAATCTCTTTATAGGGGTCATATGGCTAAATGCTTCATTTCCTATTCATATTTGATTATCTTGCATGGCCTTGGCTGGCTTATAATAGTTGATAGAAGACTAGAGAAGTAACTGTAGTTCAGTTTGGAGGAATCACACACATTATTTTCCAATTTTATAAACATTATTGAATAATAAACAAGAGCCTCTACTTTTTTCTTTATCCAAATCATATTCCTTTGAATTTAATTTGTTCCTTTAACATTGTTTTTTTTTCTTTTTATACTGTATAAAACAACTGCATTATTTTAACTAGTAAATCTTCATTTTTGAAGATTTTTTTTAATCAATTCTGTGTCTGAATTTGTCTTAAAATATATTATTGGATCAATATGATTTAATATTCTATTTTTAGAATTCTAAATCATGTGTTAATTATATATTTTTACTGCTCTGTTTAACATATCACCATGATAGATAATTATGAATATTTTTTTTAACATATGGCATAATTTTTTACTTTATATATATATATATATATATATATATATATATATATATATATATATATATATATTCATTTTGGTTTTTAGGACATTTTCTTAAATTAGATCTTAATAAACAAACATAATTAAAACTTATATACAAATGAATTAATTATAGATCTGAAATGGAGATTTTAGTCTTTCAGATTTAAGAACATTTCATTTAAGAATTATTTCTTATCCTTGGATAAACCAAGGGAACTACTTCTAAAAACACAATTAACTTGTCATTCTCTTGAAGTGATAGGTTATATAGGTGTTTATGTGTGGAAGGAAGGGTAAATTATTAGCTTTGGTATGTCACATTAAATATATATTTTATTAACTATTTTCTCTTTCTCAGGAATCCTCACAATTTGTTGATGGCACAAAGAAATCTGAAGAAGCTGTTCCTGAAGACTTGTAAGTATATTATAACTAAAATTTATTTTTATAATTTTGTTTTTCTAGTGCTGGTTATATTTTTATTGCAATATCAAAAATGTGTACTTTTTTGTCTAATTTATAATAAGCTAAATCGATTAATCTCTAATGATACATTTGGTGAATTATTTGAAAATTTGATTTTCTGAAGCGTATCAATTTTGAAATTTATTCATCGATATGATTGCATTTTGATATTAGCACAACTTTGCCATTTTGCAAAGTTCTTTTACTCTTGCTTTTCTTAAGTTATTAAAGTTTGAGGAAAATTAGGAAAGAGAAATTCCTAGTCTAGTTTGAAATTGTCCTCATTAACATGCTTGGTTGCTTCCATTTTACATATCTGAGAGCCATTCATTTTATATCCACCTGAAATTCAAATGAAGCTAAAACTATAAATTTAAATAAATAAATTTTTAAAAATGTATGAAGCTGTTAAAAATTATTATTTATATTGATTAATTAATTGAAAGTAGTAATTAAAAATTAAAAAAAAAGTTTGTATATAAAATTTTAAAGTGTATTTTTTTTTTTTACTGTTATGCTTGTCATCCATTAAGAATTTTCCACAATTTTTAAATAAAGTATTTTCTACTATTAATTATTATAACATTCTGCAAACATGCCAACATCTTTGTAGTTCGCATTTTTGGAAGATAAGCTTAGAGAAATGATGATGACTTTTGTTCTAAAAATTAATAAAGTTTTTTGCTTTTATTTTTTAATTAAGTTTTTTAAAAAACTGAAAAGTGCTAATTTTCTTTTTAAAGGAAAGAAAAAGAAACTATGCAAAAAGGGTGCTGTGTAGAAGATGTTCAAGAACAAGAAGATGCTTGTGCACCTGAAATTACTGAGTCAGAAATTAATAATCAGCATGAGAATAGTTCCTCCAGTGAATTTGATGTCCTTGATGAATCAGTTGAAGATAGCAATCAAGGCAATATTTCCTTTTCCCACATGGAATATTCAATTAGTTCTTCCTTAGGTAATTGTTATTTTAATAAAAAATAGAATTATTAGCATTTGATATATTAGTTCTCATTTGATAGTTATATTTTAATCACTTTATTTAAAAAAGAAATGCAAAAATTGAACTTTTTTTTTAGAAATTAAACTTAATATAAAAAAAATTATGTTTCTCATACGTATTTAAGGAGGGAAATTTTTTTGTAATTATCTGTTTTATGAAGAAAAGAAAAAGAAACGGTCCTGTGTTGGTGGATCTTGTTGCAGCAAGCAAGTCAGCAAACAATTTAGTATAATTATCTTTTGCTGGAATGGCGTCACCCATTTTGTTGTTATTCTAAAAGTAATATACTTGTAATATCTACTTATAGTGTGAAAGAATGTTATGTTTGACTTTCTCCCAAGAATAATAGATCTCTTGCATAAGAATCAATGTTAAATATAAAAAACTATAAATTAATAACCAATATGATTTATGCTTAAATTCAATTATATTTATGAGTTATCAACTTTCTTCTATAAACAGAAAGCAGTCATCCATCTCTGGTACCTGAAGTTGAAGCTGCAGATGTTGAAACAAATATAGAAATTCGTGCTGATCCTTATTCCAGAATATTTGGGATTCGATATGCTTTGAATGTGCATCCATATTTGGTCGCATTTACACTCTCTCTTTCATTCATAGCTATTTTAATTGGTGAGTAAAAGAAAAGTTTCTTTTTCTAAGATAAATATATGAGTTTTAATAAGATAATGTGGGCAAAACCTTTGTATTGCTAAAATTGTATCAGTTAGTTCTCCATTGATAGTATTTAAATTACTGCTCATTAAAAAAATCAATAGAACATACCCTCCAACAGCTATGGAATTTCCGTTATTGCTGTTGAAATCAGGTGGAATCTATTATACTATGGATGGATAGTGAAAAACTTTAAATTCCAAAAATACATTTCTCTTGAATCCATGCTCACAGCAAAGCTAGTTGTGAGTGGAAAAAATAATAAATTGTAGTGTGGTTAAAAGGGGGGGGAAAGCAGAATTTTGTTCCTGCATGGATTTTTTAAAAAATGTAGTCGCTTCTCATTACAAAATGCATAATGAGATTTTACCATGCTGTTAAACTGGACAATGAAGACTTAAAAAAAATACAAATGTTTTCTATTTAATATTTAAGAAACTGTAAATATCTGACAAATAGTGATTAACTAAATTATATTGTGTGTTTTTTTAGTAAAATTATTTCCCTTATTTATTTAGTCAGTGATAAAAAGTCAGTGAAAGTCTTAAATAATTTTGAGTAATGTTCTTATTAAATTCTTTAAAATATTAAAATTCTTTGAAAATATTTATTCTTTAATAATTGATGAATGCTCATTAAATGTAATATGCCTAAAAAGTGATTTGAAAATATTCAAATGATATGGATATCAAATATCATTTGAATATCTTGAAAAGTAATGATAATTATGCTAGAAATCTTATGGATTTTTTTCAATTATTATAAAGTATATATTTGTGTATGTGACTTAACTGTTCTTTTAATTATACATAATTTTTTATTTGTATGATTGAAGTCACAAATGGCTATATTTTAGAATGTTGTAGAATTTATTTCATTATAAGATGGTATATTAAAATAGATGATCAAGATAATAATAAACTTGATTTATCTGAAAGCAGAGATGCCTTTTTTTTGTACTATTAAAAAGAGATACTGTGTTGGCCATTGGAAAAATGAGTTAATTCTTTTCTTTTGCCCTTTAACCTCTTCGAGCAGTAATACTTAGTCTGTCAAGAAAAGGGGGGATAGACATCATGGCATAAGTTTAATAGTAGCTTTAAAAAATTTGCATAGTCCTGCTATTTTTTTCCAAAGAGCTCATGAAAAAGGATGGATGGATATGAAAGTATTATGATTTTTATTTTTAAGTTCACATTAGAATCCATAAGTTCATATTAGAATACATAGGTTCAGAAGCTAGTTACCTATTAAAAAATAATCCATTTTTGATGACATCGAAATTGATATAATTTGTTATTGTTCATGAATTATGAGAAAAGTAATAAAAAAAAAACTTTTTTTATAGCATTTGCACCTTTAGGCGCCATTAAGCAGATGAAAGAACGTGTGAATGCATTACAAGCTGAAAATGATGAATTGAAAAATCTGGTGCAGTCAAAACTAGAGAATGATAAACTTCTTATGGCTCTTGAAGAACAAATAAAATCATTGAAGGATGAAAATTTTAAGCTAAGTGAATCTATGAAGGCACTTGTTGCTCAATTGGAACAACAGACTGCTATCTTAAGAATGGATAAAGAAACAAAAGTGCAAGATCCATTCAGGAGTGAAATTGAAAAACTAAAAGAGCAAATCAACATCCTACAGATTGATAATGAAGAGCTCCAGAAGCAGCTTGTTCGCACAAGATATGGCATTTACTCTCCTCATCCACAAGAACAGAAAGCAAATCCATCATCTGAAGAAAAAGAAACAAAAGATAAACCAGATAATAAAGAAAATCGAGAGAATTCCTCGGAGATTTTAATGGAAGAAATAAATGAATTGAGGAAAAAATTGTACACTGAAGTAGAGAAGCTGAAGAGCTGGAAAGATTCTGTTCAACACCTGGTGAAAAAATTAGGAAATGGGTATACAGGGTCATCTGCAGAAGGAGATAAGCAAGATTTAAAAGACAAAGAATCATTTGCCCATTCAAGATCATCGTCAGAGAAAGAAAGAATGAAGAAATCTAAACCTGGGAAGAAGGATAGGAAATTTTCTGATTGGTCATGGAGAGATGTAAAAAAGAATCTCAAAGATACATTCGAAGGTCTGCAAGATATTGATGTGCCCAATATGATTTCTAATTATGTGGATAAAAAGAAAATTGAAGGTGTCTTTGAATCAGTTGGTCACTATTTCAAGAAAGCCCAAGAGAAGACCAAGAAAGTACTGAATTTCAACAATGATATAAATCAAGAAATGTGGCATTTCTTTGGGCAACTAAGGAATCAATGGAATGACATAAGCAATAAATATTACAAAAAATATTCCACCAACCAAGCACCTCCCAAAGCTGAAGATTATAAGTCGCAGTTTCAGAAACATAAAGATGCCCCAGATTTTGGAACTGACAAAAGATTCGACAGATACCAGAAGCAGAACAAACCAGAGGAAACAAATAATAATGAGTATGACCAAAATTTGAATCCAGATCTTGAAAGTTTCACTACTTTGCCTCCAGCAGAAACTCTTGGCTCAGAAAAAAATGAGATGGCAGCAGATGACAAAGCATATGAAGACAATTCTTGGGTGTTCAAAAGAGCTGCTCATCGATCTCAACTGAGGGAAGAAGAACAGGAAGCATTTACCAACTGGTTTTTAAAAAGAGGACGAGATTTTCATTACAATGAAGACGAGTCTCTTAAAGAATGGTTCAGAGAAACATACCAAAATGGAAATTCTGATGAAGATTAAAGCAAATTGCTAGCTAGCACAAGCTACTGATTTTAATCTGTTGTATGTAGTGAATTCTTAATTTTTTCTTTTTTTATCACTCCTAAATCTTAATTTTCTCCCCCATTTATGATACTGATATTTTAAGAATGACACTTAAATGTAAGATCTGCATTATTGCTCGGTGTTTTTTTTTTTAAAGCTGCTATATGCATTTATTGTTATATTTTTAAGGTGTTTTTTATGTAATGCAGTTGTTACAATTTCAACCATTACCAATACAGTCTTAAATGGGAATGAAATGACTCTTTGAAAGAGCTTTTTGCAACAATTATAATTCTTTTAACTTGTATATCTTAAGCATTATATCATCTAAAGAAAAAACATTAAATGTTAATCAAATGTTTAAACTGTGTCTAATAAATGTATTCATAGGTTCAGAATCAATTGTATCAGTTCAAAAAACCTGCACTGATGTTAAAGTTAAAGCAATTTTTTATTATATTTATTAATTTGTTTTGGATTCATAGTGTGAAAAAACTGCAAATTGAAGACTTAAAAAATGCATTTTACCCTTTTACAGTGTTATTTCAGGACGCACAAAAATGATGAGATTATTAATATATGCTCCATCCATTTGTATCCCTGAGTTTTGCAGTGATTTCTGACTAAGGAAATGGAAAAACAATATTAGAGCTGAGAAATCCCTTTTTTTTTATATGAAGGATATTTCACAAGAACTTAATGATACCTGTATAATATGACGTACACCCATTTTTATATTTGAAATTAGTGATTCAATAATCATTTAATTATTAGCATACGAATTTCAACTTCTGTAAAAATTCAAGTATTTTGAAGTAATTATTTAGGTTTGTTGAAGTTTTTAAAGCAATATTATCTTATTTAAAACCATAGTACATTGCAAGTCTCTATAACTTGCTTCTAAAATTGTAACGTTTCTGGATTAACTTCAGTAGCTTTTTGAAAATTTGTTTTACCCTCTGTTTTCAATGGAGCTATGTCGCAGAATCTTATTTTATACCTTGAAAAACATTTTTAGCTGCGAAGAAAATATCTGTTTAAAGTACGACTCCTGTTTGTTCCTATATTCTGTAGGCAGGCTCATCACCTTTCATTTAATTGTATGTGTCATTGTGTTGCATTTATTTTATTTTTGTAGTGATACATTATGTCTGTGATAGTGTAGGTGAGTGTTTTTATCTTTTATTGAGATCTTGCAGAACACCTGTGTTATTAAGTAATTAGAATGCCCCATGTGTGCATTTTATTGTAACTTTTTGTCATGTTTTTGAGAACAATAAATTGTTGAATATTATTCAAAAGTAGTTTAATTTTTGTTATTTAATCTTTATTCATTTCTGAATTTTTAGATTAGTATTCTTGGATAATTTAACTCTTCAAAGGGGTGATGCAAGTTCCTGGAAATGTTTTTATGTTTTGACTGTCTTCCATATCAATAGATGCATTTTCTCTCATTTCATCTCTATTTAGGCAAAATAAATGCCTCCTGACGCATGTGCAGAAAAATAAAGATATATATTTTATCTAAAGAGAGGTGGTACTTTACACAAAATATACTATAGTTATTTATAAATTTGAAATTTAATAATTCACTTGTAATGATTTGCAAAAATATATGAAATTTAATGTTTTAATCGTCAAAATTCTGCTTGCTATTCAGTTTTCCAAAATTATTACTGTTCTTAAATTATTTTAAAAAAATAATAATATAAGGTATTTTTTTAATTTATAAAGTTGAAAGTGATCATATACTAAATAAATTAAAAGTTTATATACCTCCCAGGTAAGAGTACTAGGTAGAGATTTTTTTAAAAAGAAAATAACACTCCCCCCCTCCACTTACTAAAGTATCGTTTGATATGTGTCGAGTTTTCAATGTTAAAATTAATGGGTGCATTTACACGATCCTTTATCTTCATTCAACAAAACTACACTGAAATGAACAATGCTGGAAGTGAAGAGATGTCTACTGATGATAAATTGGTGAGAATGATACTGCCTTTTAAATGTCAAAACTGGTAAAAATTGTAGCAGAAACTTGTACAGTGAAATGGTAAAGTGTCATTGATTACTGTTACATGGTCTTCTATACAGCTGGTAAGACCAACACTTATAATTATCTGAATTGCATTAAAGAAAATTTTTAGTTCCTTTTCCAATAAAAGACTTGCAACAAAAGAAAACCGATCATATGGGGAATCAGATGCACAGTCCGGGAAATAGAAAAGTTAGCGTGAAATAGCGCGGTAGGACTCAGAGAACGAAAGTGAATTTTAGATGGGAGAGAACTGTTGGCAGATTGCCAATTTTTTTACTGATCAACCGTTAAATTATCCAGAAAAACGAATTTTCTATGTGTCTCGTAGCGTTATTATATAGTTATATTAAAGTACCATTGAAAAGCAGCGGTAGGGATTTTTTGGGGACGGACCACATAAAGTCACGTTCAGATGATAAGGACGACACTTGAGCTGGCAACCCTCTCCCCACACCACTAGTGGGACAACGTTTCGCCCTGGCGGATTTAACGTGCAACAGACCCCCTTATATATGACTGTTCTTTGGTGAAATTGAGTCTCGAGCCTGAGACCCTACGGCTCACGAGCCGAGACCTCAACACCGCCACCCTACTGATGTTTAGAGAACAAATTTTGTTTTTCTCGAGAGCTTATTAGCGTACAGCTGCACACCTGAGTATATTCTTTTAGTTGATCCTTTGGTTATTGGTATTTTCTATTTTCGTAGTTCATTGAATTCTAAGAGTAAAATCGAAAATAATTATAATATAAAAATAGACTGCTGTCTTAAAGATTAAGCCGCTGCTGCTTCCATATATACTGGAGTATCAAGAAAACCGTGATGCGAAACTAGTAAAGACACACGATATATTAGAACAGATTCAATTTGATAAATAAAAGTAATGAGTTGTCGCCTATTTGTTCAATTAAAAGGATATTATGAAAAGAAAAAAAGGATTAATTATGTTTGAAACTATATTCTAATCAATCGCTATTTGTAATAATGGAAATTTTAGTTAGACTGCTGAATTGGAGCTACAATATAAGGTACAAATTTATTTTGCAGAATGGGAATGTGCACTTAATTTTTTTTTATTAATCAGTAATGGAAAGAAATTTGTGTGTTTTAACGCGATAACCTTTAAAATTATTGTATAAAAATAATTTTCACAATATCTTAAAATTTAAAAAAGAATTTTTTTTGTTGTATTAAAGGATTTTCTTCTGAATCTTGGCTACTAACTTTTTTTTATCATGTCAGAGTAGGATGTTGTTTTCGGTATGAGGTTTTTGGCGTCAACAAAAATCAGCAGGCAAAAAATAAAAATTTTATTATCTGCACGAGCATATCCAAAAAAAAGAAAGAAAGAAAGACAGAAAGAAAAGAAAAAAAAAGAAAGGAAAAGAAAAGAAAAAAAATCAGCTTTTAATAACGCATTGCCATTGCATTTACAAAAGCTCTGATTGAAAAAAATAAGTTAACAACAGAAAATAAAATCTAGAAAAATGTCATTTTAAGCACGTGATTATAGGAAATGAAATAAATAGAAAATGTGATATTTTTTCAAACAATCAATGAGATACAAAGTTTTTTCGGATCGTTTGCAAATACTAAAGTGACTCGTTCAATTAAACAATTAAAATGAATAGAAATATAATTTAGTTTGCACGAGCTCGTGGTGCTTGGCCGTTCAAGAATTTAGGTTCTGGCATGATACATTGAAATATGCATAGCAAATTTCATTTTAATATTTTTTTATCTTCCATTGTTACGACTAAGGAAAGAAACTTTCGCTTGGTTCTCAGATTCTTTGAGAACTAATTGTAAAGATTTTTATTTCATCGATTTTTTGTGATTAAATTTATCAGAGAATGTATATTTGAAAATATATCTAGCAAGCTGAAAGATACTGTTTATTATTCTTTAGTTATATTATCAATGTTGTTATATTTTAAAATTGCATTCAACTGGATGTTTTGGATGATGAATAAAAAAATGAAATTGATATTAACAAGGTGCAATCAACTATTTTTAGACAACATTTAAAACGCCCGCATACACAATGAGCAAAATAAATGCATAGTTAATACAATAGTTTAATGTTCATTACGATTTTAAGCTTAAAAAATCATTTTTAAAGAATAAAAATTAAACTATGCGTATTAAAAATTAAATTGGATCACTGCTTTTGGGGAGATTAGATGGTCGCCACAGATGACTAGAATACCATTTATTTTTAAAATATAATAGATTCATTTAATATTATTATATGGGGTTCACTAATTATACAGATGACTGAATGCATTACAGTAAAAGATAAGGTTTTGTATTCCAAATCAGAACACTTCATCAAATATTATTATACAGTTCTTAAAATAGCAAAACTGCCAGTTTCATTGACTGAATATACAAGGAGAAACATATACGCAAATATATACTTTATTTACAAAAACTTTTCATTTGAAGTTAAACATTCATATTGCCGTGTTTCTTTAAAAAAAAGTTACAATATTTGCTTTTGAATATCATTTCCCGTTCATTATAGTTATAATTAATAAAAGCTTAACCTAGCTTAAAGAATAAAAATCAGTTTGCCTTCTGAAGAGCAAAAATTGACAAGATATTTTAGTTCAAAACTCGAACTGGTTCAAAATATGCGCACCTGCTGTACCCTAATTTGCATTTACCAGCACGTTTGTAGTCTACTGGCATTTCTCTAGACCGTTCTGAAGGCATTCCATTTTCGGGAAGTCGATTCTATTTAATTTGATATTCAATCTAACATTGAAAATCTTGCAAATGAGTCAGCTCATTTTTAAAATGAAATCTCTCTTGTTAATTTTTGTCCCACATAATTCTTTTCGAGTTATACTCATTAAAAATGCATAACACACTTTTATTTACTCTAATTTTACAAATAAACGGAAACCGTATAAAAAGTTAAATTTTGTTGACTTTCATAATTCTATTTTTTTCTTCCTCTCAAAAATATCGTCATATAAATGTTTATCCCATTTGAGAAACTTTTCTAATCGAATGTCTATGTCTATGACTCACCGTTTCGAAAATAAAAGTCGAGTAAATTAAATTAATACATCCTGTTATCTATAAATTAATTCTAAACAATGCATTTTCAAACAAATATTGCAGAATAAGCATTTCGTAATCTTAAAATTCCATAGTTAAACACGTTTACATTGTATTCAAATTACCAAGCTGGTTTTCAACCTTTCTGCCACGAGTGAATTTTTTTGTCTGCGTTTAGCACGCTTCGTACGCGACGTCTGCATGTGAACGAAAAAAGAACACTTTACGTATTAGCGATAATGACGCCCTTACGCAATGATTACAGTTCTATTGTTTTCTGAGATAAAGGTGAGTTATTAGGGTAGATTTCGTAATAGAAACCGTCAACAATACAAGCCAAAAAAAAAAAAAAGAAGAAAAAATCATTTGATTTACCTATCAATACCAGATAATAAATTGATATTTTTTCCCCCTATAGTTTCATTTGCCTCTAACAATCAAATTCAATTTCGTTGCTGATTTTTTTAAAAAAAAATTTCGAAGCATTTCAAACGCAACATGTTGCAATTTTTAATTTCACAAGGGGGTGGGAATCCTTGAAATTCTCACTTCTCAAACGTTTATCTGAATGAAATATACGAAACATCACTTAAAAACAGAATTCTTCTAAATTCGCTTTTTTTTCCTTTGCTTTTTGCTAGTCAAATTAATTATTACGAAAACGAATTTTGTTTATTTCTACTAAAGAAGGGGGAAAAGAATACTAATAAATATTCGAAATAAATCGACTTCTGTGGACTATCAATATGTTTTTTAATATATTGTATATAAGATAAAAATATTGGATAATCCTACTTTTACAACGCTTTCTTTCAAACTCTTCAGTAGTCAGTAACAAAACAGGTTGAGAATATCATATGACTTAAAACATATTATTAGAACTTTACTTAGTTACCATTAATTTTCTTAATGTCTCCCTATTTTGGAAATGCATAGCAAAATTTTGGTTTTAGAATCCTGAAATACAAAAAGAAATCCAAGAAAATTCCATTCATTATTCTTATTTCCAGAATCCATTCATTATTCTTATTTCATTCTATTTTAGTTTATTAAAATGATTTAATTATAAAGTTCAATTTTCTAAATACTGCTTTTTTAAACATCAAAGAAGAATTACATCAAGGAATAAATAAGTTTAATTAAATTTTTACAAAGCTGAATTATTCTAGAATCAAATGAAAATAGAATCATTCCTTAGATTTCAAAAACGAACGAAACTCACATGATTAAATATCTGACTAAAAATGTAAACTTTTGAATTCCAATTCAAAAATAAAATCAATTATTGAAAAATAAAATTATTAATATTCAATTATTGAAAAATAAAATCAATTATCAATTCTTGAAAACTGTGTAAAAAATTTACATCCTATAAAATTGTTATAATTGACAAAACAATTTTTAGAATTTCAAATGGTCTAAAAATTAATTTTGTGTAAATATTTTCCGAACCTTAATGCCAAAAAACACCCAAAATCCTGCTTAATTTTATATTAATTAAAATTTCAAAAAGAAAGTGTTTTGAGATCTACACTGTTATTTCAAATTAGATAAATCTAGGCCTAACGATTTTTCCTATGAAGCACCATTCTCACATTCTCCTTTATTGTTCACATATTTTCAGATTACATATTTATAAAGATTTACATACTTTCTCAACATATTTTATAGAATATCTAATATTGAGTGGGATGCACAATATATATTTTTTTTAAAATTAAGTTTAAAAGAGTTTTTAGTGAAAAAGATGCATTTAAAAACATAAAATGAAAGAGTGAATTAGTTATATTAAAAGATGAAATAAAATATGAATTTGAAATGGATGATATTGAATGTCCAGTTTACCTCAACATACCTCATCTCACAGGCCTGAAAGGAAAATATATAAATTATCTCATTTAATATAAATAGTGAATTAGTGTTTTTATTGGCCCTTTACAGATCACAAACTTTGAATTGTGCGATTATGTACCTGAGATCAATTTTTTCGAGACTTAAATATGATTAAGTAAAAGAAATTTTAGTCCTTTATAAAAATGAAAAGAAACATTGATTTTGTTATATTATTTTAATATTAAAATAATTATTTTCAATGATACCAATTTAACTATCATGCTATTCTTCCCTTAATATTGATAATTTTAAAAACATTTTTGAACATAATTTGCAATACTATTCTTTGTTACATCAAAATTCAAATCACATTTATTGTTTAATCAAATATTTAATGACACAATTTCCTTTCTTTTTTAAAAGCTAAAGAAGAATGATCCGATTTATTATCTTTGCAATTTACATCAGGAACCAAAAATTGAAATCATAATACAGCAAGAGATAACATGCATTTAGAAAATGGATAATCTGGGGTAAACATTTGGTGGCACAATAATGTCATGGAACATGTACAAATAAGCAGAACAGGTGTAAGGTTATTAAAAAATATGGCTTAAAGGTTTATTACAATTTGATGCTTTACAACTTTATCAAGACAAATTGTGCACACCGTTATTCATGAGATTAAATTGAAATTAAAAGCAACCTATATTTTCAGGTAACTAGCTGACCAATAAAGGCTTTTAGTATTAAAATATAGCAGATATTCCATTCTTTGCCAAGGCATTGTATAAAATTCCTGGTATTTTTTTCTTCAGATTATACAGCTATGAAACATTCTTTAAAGGTACAAAAAACATGTCATTCTGAATTATTTTTTTTATGAAAAAATCATAATTAAAATTTACTAAAAGAAAATATGAATTCATTTGTTTTCATTTCATGCAACTGTAGAATAAACTTAACCTAAGAAATAAAGGAACATATTTTTAAAACTTAAATTTTTAATAGTTACAAACAAAAATTCATAGATTTCTAGTGGGACAAAAATACATCAGAGAAAGTTATAATTATTATTTCTTTTATGCTATTATCTACTTTTTTTCTAAATGCTTCTTTTCCAATTGTTTGAATATAGAACTAATGTTATCATTCTATTGAAATTCGATTAAATCCAATCACCATGGGTGCTATCATATAATGATAAACAATGTTACTAAATGTGACATGGGTTTTGATGCAAAGATACATGTTATCTTCTCAGAGATAAAAACTTCAGATTTCTTTTAAATTCTGATTTATTTTTATGATTAAGATTGTGATCTTACAATAATTTTAATATGCTTTAATATAATTTAAATATTATTATGTCTAAAAATTTTAGTATTAAATATCTCATGGACTTAGTATTGTTCCAGAATTATGAAATTTTGTATTATAATATTTTACTTATTTTCAGTGTTAATATCTTATTTTGCTCAAGCACAGTTTATAAATATTTAATGTGAAAGAATCACAATTCTTATCCCTGGAAAAAAAAGCCATTCATTCATTGTTGTGATGCTTTTTCTGGCAATATGTCCAGCTCTGGTGCAATGTTAGAAGCAAATGTTTGAATATCAGCTTTGCAAAAATCTTAATACTTTCTTTTTCTGTCAATAAATCATTCATATGATATTTTCTAAGAAAAGCTTCTTACCTTATTTGGAACTACTTGTCTTTCCATCATCCATTTGTTGTTTGATTTTATCATAATTTTTGGGCCATTTAAAGTACCAATTTCTTCTCTTTGTAGAATGCTGAAAGAAGTTTTCCATATTTTTCTTTCTTATACTCAATTTAATAGCTACTTTTTTTTTGTACTCATCTTATCTGATTAAAATTATCACTCCTTTTAAAACTTGAATACTGATGATTCTAATTTATGAAAACAGTATGAATGTGCACTCGGATGGATCACTTTTGATGACCATGACCCTGTGTACAACAATGATTTCAAGAAATGTATATTTTGAGTATGGTACATGCAGAAAATATTTTAAGAGTTTATTTTTTGGTTAAGTTTTAATCTTTAATAATTATGATAAACAGCTATCCAAATGAATAATTACTTTAATCCCTTGGTAGGACTAATTTATCACTTCTTAAATAAATATTTTTTCATAGCTATACTTATCCTTTTCATTCACATAACAAGTGAAGGATATATTCACAACTGGATAAACAAAAGAATACTACCTACATAAAATTATGGCTTGGTTTGGTGTTCACTTCTGCAAAAGTTATGTTGGCTAGGCTATATTGCACTAAACATAAGACTGAATTTAAGAGCAATTTATAAAAAATATACCTACCAAAATACAAAAAAAATTCTAAAATCCTAATATAAAATAATAATTATTATAAAACAAAAATAAAATTTCAGAACAATAATGCAGTGCTATTTGAAGAAGCTAAATTTAAAATAAAAATAAATTAGTAATAAATAATTAAGCAGGAAATATAATTAAAATAAAACAACTGCAATAAAATATAAAAGTTAATAGCACCTAAAAAGTTAAAAATCTTTTGGTGGTCTTTGACATCCTACAAACAGTTAAAATTTTATTTTAAATGCTGGATAAAAATACAGGTATTTCCTCATTTCTTCACAAAAATTCTTGTATTAAGAGGATATTAAAATTATTTCTTAACCAGTGATCTGAAAGATAAAGCAATTTGTTAAACAGTATGAATAAGCATTAAAAAAACCTCCACTTTATATTTAAAAAAAAACATTTATTATATTACATAATACAATCTAGCAATTTTAATCTTTCTGCAGTCCACTGAAAATGCTGTGGCAAACCAGCCACAATTGTAAGATCTTCACCTTTAAATGATGGCAAAAATATACTTCTAAGATGAAGCATAGCAGGCATCACAGAACAATTGGCACCATTAGGTAAGTTTAATGCCTTTGCCATCTTCTCTGGTAACAGCTACAGGAAAAGAATTTTTAAATAAAGACAAATCAAGATCAGCCACTTTTCAAATATAAAAAAATTATCATAAAAAATGTTTTTAAATATGTAAAAATGTTTAAAGAAAATTTCAAAATCTAATTAAATTTGTTTCTCTTTTTCTGATTAAACACTGATAAGTTATTCTGAAACATATGCAAAAGGTTTTTAATTCACAATGCAACAAAATATTAACAAAAATTTGCATTGATTATATAATGAATAATGCCAAGATTTATTATTTTAAACTTTATAAGTTAGTTAAAGAGATTAAATTAAACAAGTGCAGTACATTATTATCAGATATATTGTATTTTAAGAAATCTAATTTACTTTCTTTCATTTTGCACTATAAAAAATTGCAATAAAGTATATAGCAGTTTATTGGATCCTAAAGAAAAGATATTCTGAAAGTTAACTACAATCAATATTAATAATAAAGATGAATGAGTGTGTGTATGTATGTGTGTGGAAACTCAATAGGCCAGACTACAATTTAGTTTTGATTACAATAACACTGACATTTGATTTCAAGATTTTAATTTATAAATTTTAAATTATTTCCTTGGTATCAATATCAATCAGTTTATATATATATATATATATATATATATATATATATATATATATATATATGATAGAATAGAGAATTATAGATTTGTATGCAGTTACAGTATTCATGTTGCTTTTATGGTTGACCCAGGTTATAATTAATAGCATCAAATTGTAGACAAAATTAAGAAGATATAAATAAATCTCAACTATCTACTTTTACTGATTACAGATCATATAACATGTAAAAATAAATTAAATGAGCTTTTAATGTGACAACAGAATATGAACAATTATAGTATTTAATGAATTTGAATTTATTATATTTCAAGTATATACTTTGCCATTTTACTGATGAACCAAACAGCAATAATATATTCTTATAGAACAGTTCTACTTAAAATAGCAAATATTAAAACTATACAAATAATGACATCAAATGGCATAAGAGAACAAAATCATAAACTTCATTGTATAAATTTATGTGAGAATTTTGAGTTTTTAAAAAATAATAAAGTTTTAGGAAATTTTTAATTATATCGATTGTTCAAAAACAAAATTAAAAAGTGCTTTAAAAATTTAATGAGACTAAATATAAAAATGAAAGAAAAAGAAAGACATTAAACTTATAAAGTTAGAATGTTCCCAGCCTGTATTTCTCACTACTAAGAATGTAAAATATTTCAAAATTATTCTTGATATAAAAAAGAATTTTTTAATTTTTTGTGTGCATAAATTACTTTAGTAATTTCTTAAATTGAAAACTCTTAAATAATATCTTTGAAAGCATGGCATTTCTTTGATAAATGATAGGCATATAAATAAAACTTACCGGTGAATCAAAAGCATGACAATGTTCTATTTGTAACTTGACAGGTACACCTAAGACAGTATTCATTCTGTTGCTATACATAATATCTCCCAAAATACTGCAAATTTGACTAGAGGCATATAATCTCACAAAATGATATTTCACTAGACAGAAAATTAAAAACTAAATGTTTTACAATTCAAAATAATCAAAAATTTATATATAACTTGTTTCCAAATTCATATACAATCTGAATTTTATAATATTATTTTTTTTTAACAAACATGAGAATATTAAAGATATTAACAGATTTAATTATAATTTTTTGCATATAAGTTCAATATTCTGCAACAGATGCTGTTTTCCATAAAATGAAAAGGTTACTTTTACGGAAGGTATTTCATAATCCAATATCTATATTCATTAATAAATTAAATAAAATACTTTTTATAAAAATAATGACACATTTGTTTACAATTACATTCAAAGGAATGGAAGCCAAACTTAAAAAAGAAATGAAAGATATTTTAATTTCACATTAAAAACAAATATTTTTACATCAAAAACAAGGAATATAATATTTGATGACAGTGAAAAAGAAATCAATTACAATAAAGCAATTTAAATTTCAAATTACATAAAAAGAAAGAACACTTACAAGAAGAAGAAGCAATTTCTACTAAACTAGTTTGAAGATTTTTGTTCACAGAAAGTACTCTGTACTCCACATGAACTGGGTAAACTCTTTTCAGTAGACATGCTTTTTTTGAAGGGTCTTGGACAATTATAGGCTGCATTGTAATAAAAAATGTATATGCTCAAAATCATAGACATGATAATCAAGATGATATTACATCAAATGTGAATCTGTCTCATCTAATCATATTTATAAAAATATTAAAAATAAAAATGCTATTCAAATTACAAAATGTAAAACTTCTTGAAAGATCAGAGGCATTTTTATGTTTTGCCATTGAAACCTAATAAAATTTAATACATTGAAAATAGATATAATTTATTAAAATTATTTTTGAAAATGTAATTTTTTAAAACTAAAATTCTTTCTAAAAATTTTATTTTTTTTTACTAAATTTTAGCTTTAAAAAATGCTGATTTTATTTTTTAAAACTGATTATTCGCATCTACTTCCGAATCTCATGTCTAGGAGAAGGTACATGATTGCATATGAATTGTTAACAAAGCAAAATTTTTAATTTGATAAAAGATAACTATTATTATTTGAATTAAAGTTTTACATATTAAATTGCAATTAAATCCTTTTGAGTTTTTTATAAAGAAAACAGCAAAGGAGGTTAATTTTCTGGTTGTATCTACATTTATGTTTTTCTTATTAAGTAAGGAATGATTCAGTTTATTAAGAAAAGAACTTTCTAGATTAAAATGTGTATACATTTTTAAAAAGCTAGACATGAAGAATTAATAGCACAAAGGAAATGATTCTTAGAATGTAAATATTGCTCTAGCATCATAAAAATATTGAAAAGTGTTTTTATAAAATAATTTAAAATTGATATAATATATAATTTTATAACAATATTGAACAGCATCCTGAGCATTCTAGAAAGTTATCAAACTATTCAATAAATTAAAAATTTAGCTAAGAGGTCTTAAGAAGTATTTTTTTATCTGAAAATTCTATACTTTCTCTATTCAAATTTTTTTT
This sequence comes from Argiope argentata, assembly GCA_026289955.1. Lineage (NCBI taxonomy): Eukaryota > Metazoa > Arthropoda > Arachnida > Araneae > Araneidae > Argiope > Argiope argentata. The sequence continues at coordinate 2,813,666 of JAOUZG010009955.1, read as the reverse complement.
GTTTAAATTTGAAGACTATATGTATGTGCAATTTTGGAATCAAAAATGAAAATAATATTGTGCATATATATATGTGTGTGTTTGTGTGTGTGTACAGAATATAATTAAGAATAAAAAATATTAAAAGTACATGGAATATTATTAAATTCTGACCTGTTTCCTTTCTTCATTCTCAAGTTCCAGAAATTTTATTCCTACCTTTTCCTTCTTATAATTTAAACCTGGATACCCAAGAGTTAGTGCCCTGAAAATAATTTTTTTCAGAATTAGTAAATTAAAAACAAATATACGAATCATTTATGACAAAGAAGTTTCAGATTTTAGTTATAGAAACAAATAAAATAAATGATTCCAAGGCTGTTGAAAAAATACACTGACTTCCATTCATAAAGTTACTTTCAGTTTTATGGATTTCCACAGATAGTCCTTAGAATGGAACATAATGCTTTCTATTAATCACTTCCCACAACTTCTTTTCAATTTCTTGTTTCAATCTTATTTGTAATTAAGATTCCTTAGCCCAAAGTAGGTTGTTTAAACAGGTTAATCACATCTCTGAAAATTTAAACTGATTTTGATAAATGGAAAAATTTACTATTGCAATTACAGAGTAATAGTGTACAAACAATAACAGAATGAAACATTTTCTTAAGTAGGGCAATCAAAAAAAAATCTGAAGCTTCTAAATGAAATAATTGGTTCTAATTGTTTTATAAACATATTAATTCTGGGCTTTATAAACTTTTAAATATTAAAGATTAATGTACTATATTACTCGGTTTGCCATGAAAAAATGTAAATTAATCATTAATTGTCAAATTCAGAAATCTATTTAGTAGCCTGACATCAGAAAAACATAAAAAAGATTGTTTCTTACCAATGTACAAAATGAGGAATTTTTTGAAATTTAGCTCTATTAAATGACTTCTTAACAGCATTGGAAGTATGTTCATCTGTAGACAGCAAAACAATGCCACTTGTATGCCTAAATAAAAATTTATTTTAATCAATAATACAACTATAAAGCAAAAAAGAATTATTAAGATAAAGGAAATTCTAGTAACATCAGATGAATCAAAGTAAATATTAAAAAAGAAGCTTCTCATATAAAAATATTGTATATCCTATATATAATCATTAGTAGTCCGTTTTTCATTTTAACTCCACACAAAGTTAAAAAAAAGAAAGAAAAGTAAAGAAAAGAAGATTAAAATGAAATTTCTTGTGTATATTTCAATGTATCATGCCAGAACACAATTTCTTGAATGGCCAAGCACCAGGTACTCGTGCATGTTAAATTGTTAGTTAATTGCAAGTTAATTAAATCCATTTTAATTATTTCATTGAATGAGTCTCTTTAGTACTGCAAACGATCCAAAAAAACTTAGTATCACATTTATTGTTTAAAAAAATTTCACATTTCTTATAATGATGTGTCCAAAATGATATTTTTCTAGGTTTTATTTGCTGTAGTCATTGACTTATTTTTTTAAATCAGAGCTTTTGTAAATAAGATGGCAACACATTATTAAAAGCTTATTTTTGAGGTGCTCGTGCAGATAATAAATTTTTTAACCTATGTTTTTTTCTTCCCCTACGGATTTTTGTTTACCTCATTCCCAAAATAACATCATGTTCCGACATGATAAAAAAAAATTAAAACAATGTCATAAACATATTACACTTACAGAATTCTTATCTAATTATTAAAATTAACTTTCATTACTGGTTTCATTTTCTCATGTGGAGAGCAATTTTAAGGAAAAACATTTACCCTCTCTATACTATATTGAAAGAAATGTACAAAATGATAACATTTTTATGAAAATGTATTACCAGGCTTATTTAAAACACTATTATATACATATTCTTATTTTTTCAGTATTTATCCAGATTTAATAAATTATATTGAATTTCTTCTGTATTAAACTTATAAAATGACAGTACAAAATTTAAAATTATCAGTTTTATTTCTTCCTCTTTATTACCTGTCATTTACAGCATTAGCAAGACATAAAGATTGATATATTCTAGTCTGCTTTTGATATGTGTATTGGACCACTGTCGATGCAAAGGAGAGGATATATTTCTTCCATAAATCCAATCATATAAATCTTGAAGGCTTGTAACATCTTTAAATACTTTACTCATAAATGAAACTATATATATGTCATACATTGAACTATAAATTTTAAGAGAATTGGTTCATTAGAAATGATTTAAAAAATTGAAATTAGATGGAAACATACATATTATTCAATTTTTACAACCAAAAACAAGCATATTAAAATAATATATTTAACCAAAAAATAATATTAATATGTTCACTGCATTTATATTTTTACAAAAATACTATGGAGCTTTATTTTTGTTCATTAGATTTATTGAAGACTAAATAGGATTTCAAAAATTTCTGATATTGTGAAATGTGGAGTTCCATTTGTAATGAATAAAAATAATCCATAACCTGGTCTAAGTGTAATATATAACTAAAATTATAGGAGTGGCATGACTATTAATATATGGATTGTAGATCCTTAATTGCAAAATCCATACATCTACTCCTTATTTAGAAATGTATTCCACATTCAGAGGAAGGTCACTCAAGCCCACCTTATTTCTGTAGTCACTAGGAAAGTTAGAATCTGCTTACCTAAACACGGACTCTTTATTTTCATATCTGAAGTTTCCCCAGGATACACATAATGAAGCAAATTAATTTTAAATGAAAAAGAAGTCCACAGTGTATTTTATTATAAAAATATGACCAATAACATATTTTTATGAAATATGAAGTTACCAGCATAATTTTAGAAAGCATAATATGAATACAGAATATCCATATGTAAAGGAAAGGCTAATTAAATGCAATAATTGTACAACATACAGATTCAAAGTAATTACAATAAAGATTTTTTTTAACAAAGTACTCTCTTTACAGAATACCAATGAACAATACACTGATAATACCATTTCTCTATAAAGTACTCCCATATAACTGATTAGGTTTTCATAAATAGGTTTTTGATTCTAAATTTTAAAGCCTATTTATAGTAAAAAAAATTGCAAATATAGTTGGTTGAAATAAATACAGATAATAAAAGGTTGGTAAAATAAATATAAAAACCTTTCAGCTGATTTAAGAATGGTCAAAGAAGGAACATTCAAGCGTTCTTGTAGTTCTCTCAAAGCACCTTCAATAGTTAAGTTACATTCTGGAATTGAAGGAATAAGAAAACGCTGCCCATCTTTAGATCGAGTTCCTAGAAAACATACAGAAAAAAATTCAGTTACAATCAGAAAAACAAAAACATGAAAGAATAATTAATAAGGGGTTTATGAAAAACCAGAGATAAAGAGCTATCTGATATTCTAATAGAAAAAAGAAGACTCCATGATGGCTCTTACTTATAAGCACAGAGATGTAACTTTTAATGAATACTACATTGTAAAATGATGCATTTCTGAATAGCATTTTGATTTTTTAAAATTCATTTTGAATAATTTAGTAGTTAATTAATGAAAATTACTAATGAGATTTTCAAGTAAATAATATGTTTTTAATTAAAACATCTTACAGTATTGTTTATTTTTAAATAAATATTTAACTACTAATAAATTCGCTCATTTACAATTTTTGAATATTCTTGTTTATAATGATTAACTGTATTATAAATAAAAGCAGAAACAAAATAATAAAATATAAGGTAAAAAATAAATACACATGTAAGAAATTTTTCTTGTATTTATTTACATGAAACATATTACAGTATAATATTTTTTAAATTAATTCTTTACTTATCAAAAGTTGTCTCTCATTAATGAAGTTTTTACAAGCATACAGTTTTCCAGACATAGAAAAAGACAAAAGCATTATTTTTATTGTCTCTATAATTTCAAGTTTCAATAGTCCTGACTACCTGCGAAAGTATATATAGAATAAATAACTGAAGAAGCATAATAGAAAGAAAATGGAACTGGGTAGAAATTCAATTTTCCATAAGATTTCTACTATGCTAAGTGGGTATACTGTTTTCCCTAGCATTTATAATAGAATAACAGAAGTTTAAAAAAAAATTGAACCTGATTATTAAAAGGTAAAGTACTATGCACAAAATAAAATAAATTAGAGATAAAATTTATACACTGAAAAAAGTTGGAAGCTCTGTAGTCCCATATCATTTATATATAAACTACTCCTAGGTAGAATAATTAACATAACTTTTTCCGATAATAATTTTCTCTTTCCCTAAAAAAAATAAAGGATTCAAGATGTATTATAGATTATTTATAAGATTTTCAATTGCTTAAAAAAATGCAATGTTATTCAAGTCACACTTAAATGGTATTTTAATGCAACAAAATATTTGAGTATAATATATTTAAATACCTATATCAGTGGCTAGTGCCAGTAATGTCCCTCACATAGCTACAATTCTTTGAGATGCAGTGAACCGACTCTTTAGGAAGCAATTGAGGAAACCTTAAGAGAAGAAGAGACCTAATTGAGAAGTGTCTTCTTCATTATCAAAAAGTGTTTGCTCTTTTAAACTTTCGCCCATAACTAAACTAAACAAACAAGTTTCTCATTTATTTTTCTTTTACTTAACACTATATATTTTTAAGAGAATGCCTTTGACTTATGCATGTAAACATATAAGTGAGTGATGTTTTCTTCCTTCAAAAGAATCATTTATAATAAAAGTGCACTAAGTATGTCATAATTATCCTTCTTTCTAATATTAAACTAAATTAAACTATATTGCAGCCAAAAGAAAAATGCTTTCAAAAAAGTAAAATCATAAAAATGTGTACATGTTGTGAAAACATTAATAATTATAAAAACCCAAAATAATAAGTAATACAGACCACACACCTAATAAATATAATCATATTATTTTAAAGTCAAATTAATACATAAATTTTCTATTTCTTGTTTAAAAATTCCATTTACCTGGCTTGTCATGACTATGTATTTTGATTCCAAATGGTTTATTGATTGCTATTAAACCATCTAAAAAAGAAAAAAAATGATTATTTGGTCGACTGTCAGAAGTATTATAAATGTAATATGTGATTATATGAATAAATGAGAAAATATTTTACAAGAATATAAAAATAGAATATTTTGGATGAAACAGACTATATATATGTATGTATATATATATATATATAATAAAACAAAAAATAAACTAGTAATAAGCTTTTGGCACTCAAAGAATATAAGCCTTGGTCACAATATCTAGTCTAATAATACTTATATCTAGGAACTTCAATTACAAAATTGAAAACATTATAAAACAATTAAGAAAAGTTTAATTAAACTTCAATAATTTCATTGATATTATAAATGTTAGAATTCTAATATTAAATAAATTATAAGATAAATAAATTGTTGTTAAATAAATTTTGTGATAATTTGCAATCCTTACTTAAAAACAAACTGATTTTAAAGTCATAATACTAAATGCAAAGTGATATTTTAATAGATTTTATCACAAATTTGTTTATCAATTTAAAACAAAATATAATTTCATATACATAATTCAACATTTCACTTTCAAGTAAACTTTAGTTCTATAGATATTTAAAAAGGCATATTCTATTAATATATCCATTTAAAGTAAATGGTACCATCAAAAATTCATCTGGAAGGTTTTGAAGATATAATTTTGCTATTTTATTATATTATTATTATTTGAAAATGCCATTTAAGTCACAACAAACATGAGCAACTTAATAAATATCAACTCTGGAATTGTTTCAACACACTTTAGCAAACATTTCTTATTTTGAACTTTATTTAATTACCATATTGAATTTCATTCTGAAGAAGTGTAGAACTTTGACGATCATTAGTGCTAGCATTATTAGAAATATTTATAAATCTGTTTCATTATAATTACTAATTCATAATGGTTAAAATAAAAACCTTTGCATAAAAAAAAGAGGAAAATTCTTCGAAAATCAATTTTTTAAAAATAAATCTTTTTACATTTCTCTAATAAGACATTTTATTTTTAAATACGATATATTTTTCTTTAAAATTCCTCTCTTATAAGGAAAATTAACAAATTTATAAATATATTAATATCAGATCAGAAACTTCAAATGACCAAGCTCTTAAATTCACGTTTATCCTTAAAATTCTTAGTCTCAAAATCAAAATAGTATATCATATTGAAAAATCAACATACTTTTGTTATAAACAATTGAAGATACTAAATGTTCAGCAAGGTCTGTGAGATTATTAAAAGGAAATAATGTTCTGTAACAATGAATATTTTTAGATTTGAAAGTTGCTTGTGTGTTATTTTTTCGTATAACACTGACACTCATACATCGTTTTTGTATACATGATAGGTCTTGAAAAATTCTATTTAACAATCGAATTCGCATTTTGCAGAAATGCTTAGCAAAAACAAACCAACTGAATATATTAATGATAAAACATTTCTAAACGATGAAATGAACTAATCAATTAAATTGTTTTTATTTTGGTGAAATATTGAATATAAAATCATGAAAGTACAATAAATAAACGCAGCACATGTAAGAAATCTGCTTGTTTATTTACAATTTACAAGAAAAGTCATATCGGATTACAGTTGTGGTTAAATTTGAACACTACTTATATTTCATAGATATTTCTTGTATAGACAACAATTATGTGTCATAACTTTTCAATAGAAGAATGAAAAGTTTTGAGTTTTAAATAGTTTTCTTTCAATAAGGAATTTTATTTCGTTTCCATAATCTTTAATTCCTCATGAGAAGAACTCAATAAAAAAAATTACAAATGCGAAATCAGTTAATTTAAAAATTTGAAGCCACTATGATCTGTGAAAAGACTGAAGATATTAGATATTACAATATTACAGTATGAAATATTTATTTACTAGATTAATGCTGTTTGCACTCGACCAGTTATAAGAAGGCAAATAGAAAACGCATGCGCAAAAAGAGACTCATTTATATTTGCCACAATTTCATATGATAGTTTCAGGCATTGCATACTTGACTATAAATTGTCGTTTTGATGCCCCTGAATTTTTCTTTTCCACTGCGTACTGTATTGAAATGATGGATGTTTATACAAAAAAAAAAAAAAAAAAAAAACGGAAAAATGATCAACATGCCTAAATTTGGAAAATTGCAAAAAAGAAAGGGCAAATATTTTTTTTAAAGCACAACTTCGAATCAGAAAGAATAAAGAGCAAAAAATGTCGGAATTGATCTACAATAAGTGATCAGTTTTTTCATGCCTCCCCGCTCCCCACTGAATTTGACAAATGTATACGCAGGAAGAAAAAATACAAGTAGTTGTCTCATTGGGACAATTACTTGCCATCGACATTTTCATCATTTCTATGCATGTGCTGCTTACTTGCCGTCTTATAACTGGCCAAGTATAAACCTGGAATAAGCTTATATAAACAAATCAGGGTCCTCTTTTGTGATTGTGACATTACAGTTCAGATTATAAACCTGCCTGTGCGTATGTGTGTCCTTTCACTGATCTGAATTACCTGATTCTCGATTATTTCCTATTTATAAGATCTTTCTAAAATATTTTGGTTATTGTTGTTGTTATTGAAATATTATTAAGCAAAAGTGATGAGCCATTAATTATAATCAAAATATTATTGTCATTATCGATTTAAAAAATTTCCCTACATTATTTTTTCTATTATTTTTTTTCTTTTCTTTTTGCCTTATTATCGTGTTGTAACAATTGGGCGTTAAATACTGCTTTTTTCATTAAATATTCGCTGCTTTTATATTGATTTTAACTTTTTAGATAAGGAAATTTAATTTATTCACTAGGTAATAAATTTGCCAGATTCGATATTTTTCCGATTTGCTTTTTATTTTTATCAATTTTATCATGTTCTATACTTGTAGTTAGTTTTTGATATTTTAAAAGGCATTATTTTCTTAATTGTTTAAAGATAAAGAAAAAATATTCTGCTTATTATCTGAATAATTTATATAAAGAATCGGAGAGTGAAATTAGATTTCCAATAAAGACAATTTGCTGTTTTAAATGGATTACCCAAACACTTAAGCTCTTAATGTATCCGAAAAAACAATTTGTGTCTAAAACAAGCATCTGTCTGTCCATTTTTGAATGGTAATGTTTAGGGCACAGCTAGAAAACAGAATCCATTTACTTTTGTCTAAGAGTAAATTCGAAACAGCCTGAGTAATTTTTTTTTCTCATTCATACTAAATTATGTCTGAAATGTAATGGTTTATAGTATATTATTAATATACATATTAAGAATATTTTTTTACATTTTAGAATTGTAAAAATTTTAAAAATTTATTTGCAATTCTAATCTATTAATATGATGTGAAAAAAATTATTTCTTAATCAGAAGTTCCAAACAATTGTTGACAGATATTTTAGCCAATATTTATCTGATATTTTCAAATTCATTTTTAATTTATGTTTCATGTGATAAATTTATAAGGAATAAACAGATAATTCAACATTTTTGAGTAATATTTTTTATTAAATAATACTCATATCAAGCAACAAAACTATTTGTCATGAGCAAAATATAACACATAACATTAAGAATTGTTCCAAAATGAAAATGGAAAGCAGTATTTCTATAGGAAACAAATTCGTTGTACTAATGATTTCTATTAATGACATTTTTTTTGAGCAAAAGCATTTTAAGTATACAGAATTTTTACAACTCTCTCACTAAAAACAAAATAAAACAAGTTTTTTTCTTCATGTATAAAATAACGATTTAAATTTATTTTAAACTATACGAAATATTCGAAATAAAACTTTTCAATTTTGCTAATAGAAAAGAAATCATAGTGCATACGCAGCGCATAGTCAGGAATTAAAGATGAGACCATCTAAAAGCCCTAGCGTCAGTTAATGATTCACGTTATCATGAAATAAAAAAATGAAATTCGCTTCCTATTGGTCAGCTATTTCAGTTCATGAAGGATCACGATAAAAACAGTAACAACAGTTCAGAAAAACAAAAATGTAATTTTTAGCACCCAGCTGAATGTATGAATATTAGTCAATTTTCAATGCGTTTTTTGATATTCAAATCACAATAATATCTTAAATGTAAGTAAAAATTTGATCAACAACTTTTTGAAGCAAGAAATAACTAATGATATAATTTTGTTTGGTACTCAAATATGTTTAATATTGTGAAAACGAAAATAATAATAATATTAATGACAATACATATCACCAATTTTATATATGATAATGTTTTATTTTAAAATTTTTTTTCTCGAAATAAAAAATGGAAAGAATGTATATTTTTACATGATGCAGCATTGTTGATGGTTTTGTTTTCCTTCTAAAACTATCCAGATTGATTAATCATTAATAAACATCTAAGGTAAAATCAGTTCCCCAAAAGTGGATTAAAAAAATTCTATATCGTGCATAGTTTGTCAACCTTAATCATGGTAGGGCAGTGACTTTTTTCAACTTTTTTATTAATTCAGTAAGAACAAAGATGGTATATGAAAAATAAAATTGCTTGTTATAAATTTATGATCAAGCTCGACTGAAAGGGATTGAATTCGTGGGAAATTTCATACATTGAGAAAGAAGGGGTTCTGGCCGGTTAAGGAATCCAATGGTCCAAAAATACGAAAAAATAATAATATCAACATTCGTCTACAAAAAGAACAAGGAATGAATTTACTTTCTATGTAATGAATATTCAGAAAAAGTACAATCTTTGTACTTTTATGACATCATCCACAGCTTTCAAAGAAGGAGGCATATCGTGAAGTAATAAAATCGACGATAACGTACAAGTTTACTGATTTTGTAATTGCAATATATAAAAATTAATTTCCATATTTTACTGCTCTATTCATGGAATCATTTTATTTTTAATTCTTCATTATGGAATATTTTCCCGACACAAATATTTTTAAAAAATTGCAGGACATTAAGGAAATAAAAATTACGTTTGTTATTTACTGAATTGCCAAAAGTGAATGTGTTGGATTTTGTCAATTTATAATTCGTTCATTATATTTAAAATCTATCATTTTTATTCTGAAAATGTCCATTAATAAGTCCACTTTACTAAAACAAAATGACAAATGATATCATTATGATGTTTTCACGATGTTTTACGGTATTCAAAATATTGAATAATGCTGATATATCCTACAATACCTTGTACTAATAGGGAATACAATTTTTAAAATTCATTTATGTATTTAATATTATATATTGCAAAAATAATATTAGTGCAGAGGTTATACATAAATTTCTGATTTCAGAAAAGTAAATTTTATTAAAATACAGGTTTTGAATATATATATATATATATATATGAATTATTCAATCCAATTATTACAAATATTTCAATTTTTATAGCATATTAAATCAGATGGCGCTCCTATAATTCATGAATATTTATTTAATTTATCTTCTTTTCAATTACTATCAACAATGCCAAATCATGTAAATTATTTTTTTAAAAAATTAGATAATTTTAAACATATGATCGTAATTTTCGCACATGAATCATTTCGACTTTAAATCTTGAATTTATAATCAATGTTTATTTTTCATTACAATATTTACTTTTTATAATTACGAAGGCACGTAAAATATGAAATAATTTAAAAAGAGAGATAATGAGTGGAATTTTTGCGACATATTGACAAGTAAGGCTTACAAATCACTTTTCCGACGTTCTTTTTCGTTGCATTTCGTACACACATTTCAACGTTTCAATAATACGTTTTCATCCATACAGATATATATCAGACAGACATAAAAACACTCTCGACAAAGATATAAACTTGTTCATACATAATATTTAATCTTTATAAAAACATAAACTTTTTCACAAGTTTCAAAACTTTAATACAAAACGTTCTTTTAAATTGTATTTGCATCATATAACAAGATGTTTACAGTCAGATAATTTCATTTAGATATTTATCAGGCAGACACATTCAAAAATAAATCTGATTTCCATGTTATTGATTTATATATCAACAATAAAAAAGAATCATACCCAGGTTCACAAACTTGGTAATGATAAAAACAATAAATTCCTTTCTTATAAACAATGCATCAAAATTACTTAATTTATCTTTTGCGACTGTCAAAATGACAATTTGAAATTTATAATCAGAAAAAAGATATGAAAATATACATTTTAAACGTTTAACGTACATTTAAACGTAAAGGTCTAATTACATTAAAAAAATCTCTTAAAAGATGTTATTATTAATTTATTTGGGTGGAGTTTTGAATTTTATTCATAAAACTACATACTTTCTGATTTTTAATTTAGGCAGCTAGCTAAATATTTAACACATCGTTGCATTAATTCGTGTATTTATTTATTAATCTGAATAAAGCGTGTTTTAATTTGTGGTATTTATTGTATTTTGTACTACTCTTTTGCATAAGATATCTTGTTTACTAATTAATCTATATGGTACTAACTTAAGTATGAAATAAAAATACAAAATTTTCGTTTATATAAATAACAGTAAATTTTCCATCTTAAATACTCATTGAAGTTTTCGTTGTGTGTGATGAGTACAATTGAGTTAACTTGAATATAAAATAAGTTTTGGCGCCCATTTCTTAACACTTTTACACAATGACAAAAAATCTGTCCCTTCTTTCATACCACATTTATAACGAGTTTTATATAAAATGTGTTTGCCAAAACAAATATTTTTTTAAAAGTCAGATAATTAAAAGAGAAATTTTTAAACAGCAATGGATTTCAGGAGATAAATTTGAAGAGCTTATTTAGAGCAATTTTCGGTGTAATTTTAACTGCAAGAATTAATTTATTAAAAAATAAACACTGTTATAAATTTATACCAAAGTATTACACAATTTTTTTTATATTTTTCGCTGTAGTAAAGAATTTAATATCGTCAGCTAAATTTCAAGTAAAATATTGAACATCGTATTTTAAAATTTGAAAAAGAGAAAGGAAAATATATTCAATAATTAAAAAAAAACATTATTTTTTATCAATATTATTAAATAAATATTTTAGTTTAATAACGCAGGTTCAGACAAGAAATTCTTTTAAATCAATTGGGAATAAAGAATTATTTTGTCTTGCAGGAATCAATTAATGAATTCCAGTTTCTCGAGAATAAATGATAAAATTCTTTACTGTTATCCAAAACCGCTTCTGGTAATAATAACTACGAAATTTTTTTAAAATCAAAATATCTAACTCAGTTTTGGTCATTATTCGAAATTTTAATACGGAACGGATGCTAAATCATTATAAGCAATCAATATATATAACTCTTCGTTTTCAATTATATATATATATATATATATATATATATATATATATATATATATAT
>JAOUZG010009955.1:2693715-2801290 GCA_026289955.1 Argiope argentata | reverse complement strand
TATATATATATATATATATATATATATATATATATATATATATATATTTCTTTCAAGAATATAAAATAAATACGCATATTTAAGATTATTTTTTCCTTTTCTTTGTTAGCTCGACATTTTTGTCTGATATATAAAATAAAAAAAATATTTACCTGATAATCCTTTGTTGAAAGTTATATGCATAAACATTTTAGAGGACGCATTAGAAAAAAAAATTCTTTACTCACCAACATAATTCTTTCCTGAGTATTCTAATTTGATGTTATAAAACTTTTTTGCCCACGTGCATACTGAAATTTCAGATAGAATTTGCCCCACATTAAGGAATGAAGCCGAATTGCACAATTAATCAGGAATTAATTAGATTAAATTTATAAACAAAAACTAGAACTATAATCACACGATTATCATCTTTGCCTTTATACTTTTCGTGTTTGCGCTTTCAATATTTCTTTCATTATAGACAATTAATTAATGTGTGACTTATATACATTCCTTTAACAGCTCATTTAATGAAAAGTTGATAAATAATGTTCAACCCGACGCATATCAGTTTATATGGGTGAAAAAAAATTCTTTTTAATTTCAGGATATTATGGTTTAAAATTTAAAATAAATACATGATATTGTCTAAAACTACTTTTGGAAAAAAGAGGACTCCTTGGCGCAAGAGGATGGCGCATCTAGATGTATCCATCAAAACTGCCATTTAAATGTTAAAATCAAATAGTTCGTATGCTCAAAATATAAAAGTATGATAACTTATTGCTCAGATCTAACCAATCAAATAATACTAGCATATCCTCTTAATTCTTCGTTGTATTACCTCTATATTTCTCTTGAAATATTGAACCTTAAATGAAATAAAACCGAAGTCATTATTGTGGAGTGACAGAAAAAAATTATTCTTTATTTCTTAAAATGATGAGTTTTCAAATTTATTGAAATAAAAGTCTTCAGATAAATGTTTTGGATAAATACATTAAAAAAACTAGAAATAAATAATAAAAATTCTTTAAAAATAATAAATTTTAAAAATAACTAAAATGTATTAACATACCAAACATATTTTTTGATAGATTTCAGATTTCCAATTGGAAAACGAAAAATGCTCGTATAATTCCTTTACGTTTCTTTGAAAACTGTGCAAAATTGTAACAGGTTCTATAACATAACAGTATTTCAAATGTTTTATTGACAAAAATTAGAAAATAATGTTCAAAATAATATGAAGATTAAACAATTTTATTAATTAATTCATAAAATTCATTTGTGATTAATTAAATTTATATCAATTTTTACTTATCAAAATACTTAAAACGTAATCTTCATTTAAAGAAAAAGATTTCCCATATAACCCTAAATAAATTCACATTTTATCAAATATGATAAACTACATTATCTATAATTGATGATTAATAGTTTCTATTTTATAAGGAAAAAATTGTAGAAATTTGTTACACTAAATAAGATAAGATTTCTTAATTTTTTAAAATGGTTTGTTAATGAAGAATTCATTGAAATAATTTTTAATAATTATACGTGCTTTCTCTTAAGCTCAAGAGTTGCTAAGACCGAAAGTTCTTATTAATTAAATTTTTTTTTAAATAAAGATGCTTTTATCACTAGCATCTAACTTTTGAGTTGTGTAAATATTTGGTGTTAAAAAAATCAGCATAAAGTAGCCTTGCAATGGTTTGATTTAAAAATAGGGAGAAAAAGAATAATGTAGTAAAATGGTCGAGATTTTAAATTGTAATAAATTTTTTAACTTTAAAATTTATGAAGTTTGAAATGGAAATTAAAATAGTTGTATAGGATAGAAGTTTTTTTAAATCCCATTTTGCTATTTAATTTTAAGTAAAATGAGCGTTCTTCCGTAAAACGCTAAATATTATTATGATTACAAAACCGATGTTATTGAATTTTTTAGATCCAATTTAGTAAATGTATAAAGTTGGTAAAATTTTAAAAGAGATTTTTCGCATTTTTAAAAGTAAAGACATTTTAAGCAAGCGGAATATTGATAAATAATTTAAGTTCGCATTTAAAATAGAAAAGTAAATGAATATTCACATTATTCCATTATTTTAGAAAATAAAGAATAAAAACAAAATCTGATTTTTCCATATGACGATATCGACAGTATTGAATAGAGTTGAAGGATTTATTCTAATTCATTGATTTGAGTCAAGTCCTCTAAATATGATTTACTACCAAGTCGTGGAATCGAATTCATTATCAAATAATGATATTTGAATACTGATGAATTATAGACAACAATTGATAACATTTTGCCATGTCGGGCAACCGTTTAGGTTTAACAATATCATTTATTGTCTGAAATGAAACAAAAAAAATTAATTAAAAGTTTTGATATTTCTAAACATTACAAACTAGTGGTCGTTTACTGAAAGCATTACAAAAAAAAAACCTTTTCTGAATTTTAGGTTGAATTTATGAGCACACAGTAAAGAGTAAAAATAAAAAGTATTGGCTTTTTTTTTTTGTCGGGGGCATTCTTGAGCATAACAATCGATTCCATTTTTCTTGCCATCTTCCTTTTGTATGCAATCTCCCTGCTATTGAAATGAAACTTCCTACAAAAATAAAGTTCACATCGATGGCTGAAAAAGGCTAAGCTCATTACACTGGATTCCATGCTAAACTTCTACGGACTACGCAGTACCTAAAATATATAATTTCTAATCTACAAATCTCTAACAATAATGTTTGATCTCGCATCACTTCTTTTTTTGAAAAGCAAGATTAGGTATTTGATTTCGTTCAAATTCATTTGTGTTTTTGCATAAATTTGATGTCAATAGCTCAACTTCTGATAAGATGGGTGAAAAAGTTAGAATTTCAAGATGCCTTTTCCTTCTATTATTTCGTTCTCAAATCAAGTATAAGATGAATATAAATGAAATTTATTTAAATTTTGAATTGGATTTTTATTAAAAAAACAAAGCAAGAATGCAAAATATAAAAATTTAACGGTTGCTCAAGATATTAACAATAACTGAATAAAACTCAAATTGTAAGTGCTCATAGATTCTTTATATAAATTTATTTAAATTCTTTGACTAGATTAAAAAGTGTAGATTTACTCCAAAATATTTTTTATTAGAAAGGAATAACAGAGAAAACTTTACCGACACTTTTTTTTTGAATAAAGCCTATTTATGTGCCTATTACTGAAATAAAATTATTTTGTGCGACATAATTTTGCGTTTAAAATAAATCGAACTCGATTAAAATGACAATATAACCTTTTCATAAAATTTGCTGATATAGTAATATATCTAATACCCTATTCTTACATTAGAAATTATGGTTTAAACTAAAAGTGAACCTGTATCTTGAATGCGAAAAAAAGAAGCAATGCGAGGCTTTCACTAAGGCCTTTCGACGAGCTGAAACACAGCAATTTACAACAAATAAACATGTTATTTATAATATTCTATCCGTATAAAAATTTCTTTTTCTATAATTCACATAAGTTCTTTTTTACAGAGCCGTCACTGTCCATTGACGACCGGCTTCTACGTTGATTGTGCATTACGTAAAAGTCGTGTACAGAAAAAAATAGATTCCTATACAATTGGCTATTTTTTTCTACAGCTATGTACAATCTGTCACAGAGTCTCTTGCTGTGACATTTTTATATGAAGTTTGCACCACCGAAGGGATTCGTGCCCCACTCGGTCCACCACATGCCATTCTTCGACAATGCCACATTATTTCCAGATGGCCTTTGGAGTGGCTTATAACTGTGGTTAATAACCCGCGTTCTCCATCGATAAACTGCATTTCTCTTCTTTCCTTTTTTTTTCACATTTTAAAGGAGAACGATGAAACGAAACTGTATCATACATCGAATAGTATGCACTTCCTTGTGAAATAATCGTAATTTTTATACTAGAGAATCGAAATGCATTCATAAACATAAATAGAAACGATTTTAAAATTTTAATTTCAAAATTATTTTGGATTTTTTGTTTAAGTGTGTAAATCCTCACTATCTAGATTACTTACAAAGATAAATAGCATATGGTATTTTGATTCTTGAAACTTACTGCATATCTATTATGAAGTAGAGTAACATAAAGTTAATGCTTTATGGTCTAAAATTCTGATTTAAAATTCTTTAAAAAGGCATGAATTTGGCTAAAGTTGAATGTAATAGGGAGCTTTCGAAATGCTATTCCCTTTGCTATCATCGCTACTTCGTCAACGGGCATGCGGATGTTAGCCAGTGGCTACTAGAGAGAGCAACCGAGTGAGGCACTCGCTCACTTAGGGCCCATCTCTTCTGAGTTCAGAGGGGTGGTAAAAGAGGCACGGTGGTTATTCACGGCCGTAGCTGACCGCTGCTGTCCGGCGGCGCCAGACTCGTCGACTGGTAAAAAGTCTCTGATCGCTGCAGACAGCTGGATTCCGGCCGCCCCGTCTGCTCCATGTTGTTGAAGCAGCTCTCGGACTTGGGCCTCGGCAGGGCATTGAACAGCGTCTTGGGCATTCCCAGGGAGACGCCCATGGCCACTGAGTGCTTCTTGAGCTTCTTGTTGCGGAAGGGCCGGCTGTCGTACTCCTCTTCGCTGCTGTCATAGTCCGCTGCCGGCTGAGTGGAGAGGATGGCGTTCACGGCCTTCAGGTCGTGTTGAAGGTCCTCGCGATTCGATACAAGACTGGGGTTCTTGCCAATCTTGTTGAGGCGCTCCGCCGCGATCGACTCCATGGTGCGACGCATCAGCGGGTAGATGTTCAGGACGGCGTTGAAGTGCTCCACCGACAAAGAGAACAGGTTGCAGTACGTCTCGGCGCGGACGCTTGCCACTCTCTTCGCATTCGTCAGAAGGCAGATTTCTGGAGGGTAAAATAACAAACATTAAAACACCACGGATCTACAGAGATAGTTAAAAAAAAGAAAATATTAACCATAGTTGTTTGAATTTATTAAGAGCCTGAAATAATTAAAAAAGAGGAAAGTCTTGAGTATCAATCTCGTGAATTCCTTATCTAGGTCAATAAAAATGAGGATAAAAAAACCCTTCAAAATATTTTTTCGCATTCAACGTTAAAATAAATATTAATTTTTTCAAAAAGTAATCTTACTTTTCAAAACTCAATAAGTATATTTCTGTTCGGGAAGAACTTACCTGAAAACCATATAAAAGTAATGCGTTTACTCCACTGCCCTCGAACGGAATCAGCTTTTGCCTATTTATTAAAATCGCATAGACTGCTATCTTGAAAACCTAATTCCTTGGACTAACATAGCGAAAATATAACATCATAAAACTATTATCTTGTTTCAACATAAATTTCATAAACTTTGCCCTTATTTATTTAAATAAATAATTCTGGTCATTAGAAGTGAAAGCCATTTTAATGAAAAATTCTTATTTAACGAGTATATAATGTTGATATCTGAAATAACTGTTGACTGTTTCAATCGATAACTTCTTTATGCTTTGAAAATACATTGTATTAAAAAAAACTAATGCAAATGTTTTCTGTATTATTTTCAATTGTGTGAAATCAAAGAACTTGTTTTGAGCTCTTTCAAATATTTGAAATTCTTGTCAAAGATATTCACAACATACATACAATTGATTAAATTAATCCTGATGATAAAAATATCGTTAATATTCCATTTCACTCAATTTTATGAATTAATTGGCAATTGTTTCTTTAGAGATAAAAACTTTTTCATCATGATTACAACTTTGTATAACGTATATATTAATAAATATATCTAACTAATTGTAAAATGCAGTAGAGGAATGTTACACAAATTTTGTTCAATGATATCAAGTCGGATGTAATTAATTTACTTATGGTTGATAAAACAAGTAAAATCTAAATAAATAACTATTAGTTTCTATATAACATTTTTATAAATGCTACCATGTATTGTGTATTACTGATAAAATCTAAAAAATCACTCATATATCTAATAAAAATCAAAGAATAGCACTCACGCTATTCCCCGCTTCAAAATAACTCGTCTTATTCTAACAATTTTTATTTCATGACGAACCAGATATGTTATTAATGATTGCCAAGATCCCAGCACCAATCAATTTTAGAAACAAATTCCAAAATCACTTCTGTACTAATCATTCTATAGGGAATGAATCCTCGACAGGTTCTCCAACTCTTGCCTTGGCATTTTTTTTTATTTCAATTGAAAGTACACAGTACAGTACATTAATGGTCGTTTACCTTCTATTTCAACCCATTTCTGAGATAATTATTTAAAAAAAACCCTACTTCACTATACATTCTCTTTGAGAGAAAACTTTGGCATTATCCCCTGGTCGCAGCCGTTAACACAATTTCGCATATTCTTTTTTTATCTCAAGGTTCATGATTAGTAGATATGTTATCAATAATCGCATGTCCAGCTTTAAAATATAGCTTTAAGATATATCGCAACATAAGACATTAGCAGAGTTCCACGACCTCAACAATTGGAGCGATTTTGCCAATTTTATTCGCCTTTTAGTTTCGCCACTCCTCAAATATCACTGATTAGTTTGAATGTACTTTCCTCATTGTGTAAATATGATTTCGTTGCTATAAAATATTGTTAATTAAGATCATTATGATTAAATTACTATTGTTCACATGTGGGTGGTAGTAGTCAGTTTATAAATTTTTTTAAAGTAAATGTGCGAATTAAAAACACGCTGAATCGATATACTTCTACCTTCAGTAGAAAAAAAAATGACTGATAAATGAACAATGGATTTTCATTTTAATATTACGGTAATGAATTCTCTCTTACCCCCGAAGTAGGACCCATCGGAGAGGCTAGTAGCTACTTCCCCATTGGACATGACGATATCGACAATGCCCTCTTGGATGAAGTACATTTTCGTACCGATGGTTCCTTCTTTAATGATAATATCACCAGGTTGAAACACTTCATATTTCAGCTTAGTTACAACGTCGTTCACGAAATTCTGGTCCGCGTTTGCGAAGAAGGGTACAGAAGCCACCAAGGAGCGACAGTTGTAGTTGATCACATCCTGCATTTAAAAAACAAAAAACGAATGAATCAACACTTCAGATTTACTAAGAAACATCTGAACAAAATTATTATGTTGTTTCAAATCCTTTATATATTGTGTTAAGATTTTTTGCTCTGATGTTGATTTTTTAATGATACTTTTCAGTTTTGATTTTGAAAAAGGAAGATTTCGGTCATCACCGCCGTTCCTCCTGAAAATGGCTGGAAGAAGTTTCCAAGATTTAATAAGTACCATTTTTAGCATTTCTTATTCTGAGTATCGTTTAAAAGATCTGAATTATTCACAAAAATATTTGTAAATTTTGTAACATTTTTCGAGAAAATAAATAAAAGGTATCAATTTGCTTAATTTTTTTAGCCTTTTAAAAAGTATTATTTAAACTGTTTTTATAACTACCACTAATATTTAATACTTTTTTAATGTTCTTCAAGTGCTTTATTATTTGAACTACTTTTGAAATTTCTCGATATTCTTCTTCTTAGAATAGAAATAAAAGCAATGTATTTTAAGATAGAATGCTATAAAATATTCCCTAAATTCTAGATATGCTAAAATTCATAAATAATTTTTTTGTTTCAGTTAAATCAGATAAATAAGATATTGAGTTTTAATATAAGAACATGTTTCAGAATCGAATATATTTGGATAGAAGAAAAAAAATATCAACTATATTATAATTTTCAGAAAATTACAAGATTATGATTGGCTGATGCTGGTATAGCCTTCATATCAATCATTATAATATTTCAAAACATTAATTTTTTGTAAATTATTTTATGTGATTTAAAAATATATAAATCTTTGCCTATAAATGATTCATGTCAATAGAAAGTCTATAAATGATTCATGTCAATAGAATAGAAATTTAGCACTGTTTTCAAATAAATTCTTGTTTAAAATATAATAAATAGCAGACCTCAATTATAAAGTCTTACATTCTGATTGATTTATGTTTGGCTTCTTGATTAAATTCTTACTACCTTGAGGCAATAATATTGATGACAGTGATGAATTTTTAATGAAAATGATAATGCCATTTCGTAAAAAGAGTTAATATCGCACAATACTATTCTTAAATTTCAATACTCGAATTTCGAATGTTTAGATAAAGATAGCATTGTTATCCATCATTTTTCTTAAAAACATCCATGCTTTGAGGTTTGATAATGAGACTCATTTATATTAAACTATAGAGAAGATGTTTTACAGAGTTAAAATTATATAAAGAAAATTTATTCAATGATTGTCTCTCATTAAGAATACATTTATAAGAATCCTTATTCCCTCTTTAACTTACGTCTACTTCATACATAGACGTATCAACCGCCTCAAATACCTGCAATGTGCATTTATTGCAATTTTAGTATAAAACTTTCTAAATAAATTGGAAATAAATAAATTATTCTAATGCATAAAAAATTCCCCAAATTTAGGCAATATTACCTCTCTAAGTCTTTCGGAGAGCTCTGATAGTATTTCCTCTTCATTGAAAAACTTCCCTTGATATCTGTGCTCAAAATACGTAGTAATTCTGTGCCTTAACTGCCTCGGTAATTTCCTATATGCCATGTACTCTTCCACTTGTTTCAGCTGAAAGAAGAAAAACCCATTCATTGAAAAATAAAATAAAACCCTTCTTTTACTTTTAAGAGGTATTATTGGTAACAGTAAGTACATAAACGTCTAAAATTGCTCATAAAAATTTGCAGCAAATATTTTCAATGCTGTGCTGTAATACGTGTGAGTCATCATAGTGAAGAATGCTCAAGTTGACATATTCTTAACTGTTAAATTTTAAATTTAAAAATTATTTGTTATTTATTTTAGTGGTATGCAGCTTTACTGAAATGAAGTATTAAACATTTGTATGAATCTATTCTTAGGTGAATAAAAAGCTGTATTACATGCCAAAGGCGGTCTTACACCATACTAAAAAAGGATTCTTTATAAATCTTGTTTCCATTATTTTGATAAAAAGAACTGTATGTGTATTTGCCCTTTAAGGATAAAACTTGATATCTAAAACAATTAAATTTGTTACCGCTTCATTGGGGGTATTAAATCTATTTCTGCTTTTCTTTAATTACACTTATTGTAATGTACATGTAAAAATAAATAAAACAGCACTAAAAATATAGTTCAGCATGGATGATTATTTCTTTTCATTATTATCATTTCCTAGTACAACAATTCCTTGATAATACCATTCTGATGGTTTGGAAGTAAAAACAAATAAATTAGCTTTTTACTCCTATCCCTTCTTCTTTTTTTTTTTCAAATAGTCAAATCTGAAAAGTCCCTACATTAATATAAGACATAATAGAGAGAAACACATAATAGTATAATGAAGCAAGAACTGAAGATGTAAAAAAAAAAATGAATTCCTTTACGTTTTTCTAATTTGTGTGACGTTATTCAAGACATGTGAGATCTAGCATTATCCTACTACCCTCGATGGGTAAAAGAAGAGTATTTTTTAAGAAGTTTATTTTCTGTCCCAATATTTGCAGTAGAGTTCGAGGAGGGGGGGATTTATTGTCTGATAGGATTTCAAAAGAATAATCTTCATAAATTCCTCTTATAGCTGATTGTAAAAGTTTAAATTTTTATCTTCGTTTTGAAATTAGTTTGCTGTTTTACCGACATCCAATCAACTATTTCCGATTGTCCAGGTTTCGTAGAGTAAGTATGCATATACCTTGCCAGCAAAAAACTGAAACTCATGATGTACAAGAAATTCAAAAAAAGAAAAGAAAATTCTGTCGGTTTTCCAAAGAACTGAGCAGATTTCTATTCAATGATTAATTGCTTGTTGTAAGGCTTGATCATGAGGAATATTTTACAAGACTTTTATAGCTAATGTAAGGTTTGAGATGCGACCTGTTAAGAATATAAGAGTTTCCGGATGTTAGTGTTTGAACGGTACTTTGCATTCCTATTCAATTTTTCAAGATTCATAGTTTCTGTATTTGAGTAAGTCTTCTTACTTTGAAATGTTTCAATCAGGTTCCATCTTCCTGTCCTTAATCTTTCCTTACATTTTAACTATATTAATTTTCCAAGCTATTTCGGTTGTTTGAGAGTATAAGTTAACCTAATGTTTGAGAAGGATAAAATCTCTTCATGTTTATAACCCATCATTCGATTTTAAATATGAAAGAAGTTGATTGCCGATTTGATCAGACTAGACAGAAATATTAGAGAAACACACACTTATAGGTTAGGGATATTAATTTAAAAAGAACACCAGATAAAGTGATAACCGAATGTAAAGTATTATATTGAGCTATGGATTTAACCTAAATTTTAATGGCTGCTAAGGGAAGTCAGCTTGGTTTTACAAAAGTGCTTTATTAGGGTGGCTTAAGAGGAAAGAACCATTTTGTGGTTATAAAGGGAAACTCTATTTAGTATTTTTGTGAGTAAGTAGAAATTAAGAAGAAATGAACGGATCTGGAGGATAAAAAAGCCCATAAAAGATTCCGAAACGTTTCGGGCTGTGATTTACCTCTAACTCTATTCTGAACTCTGAATCAATAATAAAAATTCCTGATGTACTAAAGGGCATTTGTCATAGTAAGAAATTTATATTGAATCACTTGAGTTTGGCAGCGATTAATTTTGTAAGTAACCGATACCCAAATGAGAGATGTCTAAATGAAAATTATTACTTTTTTTTATAGATAAGCACTTTATTTTTGAATGGTAATTTGGGATATTTATTAATAAAGGATGAAAATAAAATAATTCACTTCATTTCCCTGATTTCAAAAGCTTTATTTGATATTTGAATTGCTCCTTCCTAAAAATGAGAGCTTGTTATCCAATTTTATGACAAGATGTTTATCGTAGTTTATCATTCAACTGGGTTCTTCGAACAAAACAAAATTGTTATTACTATAACCTTTTCTAAATGAAATAATAGTATAATTTCATTAGAGTTTGTCCATTTTACATTAAAATCCTTAGTTATGGCCACATGAATCTTATTACAAATTGAAAAATCTATATATGAAATCTGAAAATTCTATGAATGCTTAATAAATGATTTTCTGTACCTATTCTATAAAACTAAATAGTCCCTTTATTCTGTTTGAAATGTTTAATAATTTGCTTTGATAACTGCAAGTAGAAAATATTTTGTTTGGCAATTTTAATTATTTTAAACTAATATAGACTACAAAAATCAATGATTAAGGCGACCAGGGACCTTTAAAATGACTTTTTGCAATTTTCACCTTAGCAATTTGAAATTTTACAGGCATTAAGAGTAACACTATAGGAGATGATACACAAAATTTGAAAGCATTATATTAATTTATTTATGAATTAGGGAAGTTAGTATAATATAATATTAACGATTAAAAAATATTGAAAAATGTTTCATGCCTTCCAAATTTGTTCGAAAGCACACCAATTTTTATTATTATTTTTTCTAACCCTTTTGAAACCAAATTTGGGATTAAACTTGAAGTTTGAGTATGAAATATCAAAATTAACCATATAATATCTGAAAACTTCTGATTTTTTTTAAAAAATTAAGTAATTTTAAGTTATTGCATTGGTTAATTTTGATATTTAGTACTCAAACTTCAAGTTTAATCCCAAATTTAGTTTCAAAAGGGTTAGAAAAAGTAATAATAAAAATTGGTGTGCTTTCGAACAAATTTGGAAGGCATGAAACATTTTTCAATATTTTTTAATCGTTAATATTATATTATATTAACTTCCCTAACACATAAATAAATTAATATAATGCTTTCAAATTTTATGTATCATCTCCTATAGCGTTACTCTTAATGCCTGTAAAATTTCAAATTGCTGAGGTGAAAATTGCAAAAAGTCATTTTAAAGGTCCCTGGTCACCTTAAGAGTATAAATCTTAAATCCTGCTGATTTAGTTGAGTTTTTGCTTTTTGTAAAAGAGTTTTACAATCAACTAATCGTCCAAGTTGACTAATTTTTTCAACCATAAAGCACAATATTTTTAAAATATAATTTTAATATTTTTTTTTGAAAAGTGCAAACATTTTACAGAATGACTCTATTAAAAAGCTATCATATGAGATCATAACAATATTGTTTTGATCTGGACAATACCGTGCTGCCATTGTAGCGATGTTGCCAAGCATTTTGTCGTAACAGGAAGTGTTTGAATGAAATTTCTAAATAATTGCGAATGCTACAGATCATATATGTGCTATGTAGTTGTAGAAGCCTCTATTTTATAAATACATTTTTTCTGGTTTTAGTTTCATTTAATTTCTTTTAATATTTGATAAAGTAAAAACATTTCAAAACCGGATATATGCAAGTTGAGATAATGCGTATTAATTCAAAAAAATAAAGGTAGGATCTTTTGCATCTACAGAGCATATGTGAAATGCAAGATTTATAAGAACGAACCCAATTTTTAATTTAATTTGTTATATAGCGGTAAAAAAAGAAACAGAAGTATATTATTGAAAGCAAAGCCACTTACCTTCTCTCTGTACTGTCTCCTGGAGGAGTCAAGGGATTGTATTAAGTTCGTGGTATGCCCAAGAAAGAGGGCATAACAAGTGGCGCCGCTGATCATACTGAGTAGTGTGAGCCACATGTCAGTGAGACTCTGTGGCGGAAACCTGCCGTAGCCGATGCATAGCATATGAGACATAGCCTTGAACAAGGCCCAAGAGTATTGCTCTAACCAATAGGCATTCTGTCGAAACACGCATATTAGAAAAATCTGTTATTCATTTCATAATATATACAGCATGCAAAACTAAGCATTAAAACATCCGAAGGAGTGAATGATAGGGTTTTCAAAATGAAATAATATCAAAGCTTTGCTACTTTTGAAGTCAATTTTGCATTATTCAAGTTAAAAATTAAAAAAAAAAATCTAACAAAATATAAAGAAAGGTTAAACATTATATCACGATAATTAATTTTTTTTTCCAACTCGAAAAAACTGAACAATTCATCACATCGATTACTTTTTCAATCCTCCGATACTGCTTTTTTATTGAATAATACCTCCGATCTTATTGAAATATTGAAAATTATACTCACATATCACAAATATATGAATCGTTATAATATAAAAGTACTTCTGACATGTTCTTGGGGCTATGATATATCTAATGATGAAAGTTTTTATAAATCAATAAGTGTTTGCCATATTCTACATTTGAAATGATCTGAAATCACGAGAACTATACGAAAACATAATTTGTACATCATTACTTTGAAGATTTTTTATTCCTAGTCAGTTGGATGGATCTGAGTTATTTTAATTCAACAATTACAGAATTTAATCTTGAAATTTAAGACGTTTTTAGCAATAGATTTACAAATTATGAACAATTACTTATAGGAAAACGTACTTATTATATATATATATATTTAAGTTTGGAAAACATGTAGCTAAAGAAATCTTGAAAATATATTAAACTATTTTTTCCCGAATTTAATTGAAAAATATAAAGAAACTTTATAGTTTTCAATATGAAAAAATATTAAATTTGATATAAAAGCAATGCAATATTCTAGAACAAAATTGGTCATTTTAAGAATTTACAACTAAAAATTCACCTCAAGTTCGTTGATGGCGACCCAAGAATTGGGCGGAAATCCTTGTAGCATTGGTACAAGGAACTGAAGGCAACCACTCCAATGACCTATTAGAAGCATCATGCAGATCAAGTTGAAGATCTTCATGAAAACACTTGCCATGTTCAGGAACTGAAATGGATAGAAGGTTCAAATATTTTTGCATCAAGAGAATAATACCAAATCATTAACTCAAAAGATGTATTAAACATCCAGTTTTAAGACATTTTATTATCAAGAGTTAGAGTTAAACTACTGATAGTTGTTAATACATGCATAGTGAATCTTCATCGCTGCATGATGTATCTACTTATGAAAAACTTGTGAGTACTGTGACTGACTATTGGTTTGATTTCTACCAAACTATAGTACTATAATAGGTATATAAATAATCTAAATTGCTTAAGATTCATGCAAACTAACCTATGGATTTCTAAAGTGTTATCTACAACTTAATGTATATATTTATATTTATTGTCCCGCTAGGAACAGTTTTCTTTTTATACTTCATTTGACATTTCTATTTATATTGGAATATATTCATAGCTTTTATTTTCAATTGAACAGGTAACAAATCCTTTACTTTGTTATTTGTGAGTCAAACATATTTGTCTCACTACTGTAAAATAATGTCTTTTGCTAAATTATGTTGAGTTTTTACTTTATCTAACAATACAAAAAAAATATTTTTTAATTATTTTTCGGTTCCCATGGATTGTGAAAGATATTTATCCATATTCAAAAGTCATATATTTTAAAATAATGTAATGGATATCGCGTTTGATAAAAGTCGAAGATTTTATTAATTAGAATCTCTCACACAGCTAAAATACCAGAAAAATCTATAAACATTTATTGTCTTAAACCATAGAATATCATATAAATTAAAAATAACTAACTATGAATAATTTGTACAGTAGATCTAAAAGAGCCTTTCAGGTCAGTGCTACGGGTTTCATTAAAAAAATCATTTTTAAAGAAGAATAGCACAAATAATCTGTGGGCAAACCTATTGCTTGTCACCTAAATTGTATAGGAATAACTGAACTCACCTTCGAGGCGCAAGGTTCACCACAATTACCGATGAGGTATCTGTAGAGTCCGACCGTATGTGTAAACGTAGCAATACCATCCATCTAAAGAAACGTTGTTCATTCTATAAAACCTGTTTTAATGACTACCACAGTAGCCCTCTCCCCGGAAATCTTCGACACTCGGTGACTTTTAAATTTTGAGACATTTAGCGATGTGAATCATCCATAAAATTACAATTATATAATAGATCGAATATGGTAAGTAAATAAGAGCTTCAGACAAGAGAAAGACCAATTCCATGCTGCATAAATACACGAAGATGAGAAACATTTTCAAATTTCAATGGAAATTAAACATAGATCTTTTGGATTTAAGTAGTATAAGTTTCTTACAAATCTGGAAAACTAAATGAAAAAATTATCATTAAATAAGTTAATAATAGTGATAACACAGATTGTTCTCTAATAGAGAGAAAGAATTCCAAAATTGGGTTTGAATATATCTATAAAGCCATTTTTCTAATGTATTATATCTATAAAGAATAGATAACTCAAAAATTCAGCAAAAGATCATGTAATTAGTGACACACAGTCTATATGTTGGAGTCTATATAAATCATATGATTAAAGTTTTATTTGCCTTGAAAGTAGACATAAGAAACTACCAATAACTTATTTTGAAAATGCAGATGATGATGAATGGGAAACAATTACATTTTACAAAATTATTACCATTACTTTTACAAATAATATTTACAGCTATTAAAATTTATGAGAAATATATGATCAGTAATTGTTTCTTCGTAATCCGGATATTCTGATTTTCTTCTAATTCTTGCTTCAGTTTATTACAGTTTTTATATATTCCATGAACTTATCCAAAGTGTCACGAAGCTAGGCTGAACCAATAAATATTTCTACTAAATATTTAATAGTTTTAAATATTTTGATTTCTGTTTAGAGATATATTTGATATAGATTTCTTTTTATTTTATACAACATATTTTGTATAAACAAATTCTATCTTTGAAATAATGCTGTCAATGCTATTTATGAAAAGAACCAAGCAATACGTAGTTTTCATTTCTTTTCATTTTTCTATTTGTGCAGCAAATAATTGCAAACACTATCGCAATTAATTTATTTCCACTTTATCTCCTTAATAGTAAATGGATGTATTTTAATGAATAAAAGAAGCCTACAATTTTAAGGATTATGCTTTCATTTCAAATCTCATTTCTGATCGATTAAATTTTTGTTTATTATAGATTATTCATAACGCACAATTTAATTTTGGGATAAAATAGGGATATAATTTTTTCTGCGCTGTTTCTTGAAAACGTTAAATTTTAAAATATCATCAAGTAATTGATTCCTTATCATGATTAATTTAAATTATTTTCATAAGAGGAGTAGACAATTTCATTTGGAGGAAAAAAAACAAATATTTCATCATTATTATGGTAACTTTTACATTGTTTTAAGTTTTATTTTTAAGTTTAGAGTTTATGACTGCGTGTAATAAGTTAAAATTAAGTGAGGTATTTTTTCTCCAATTTATTTCATTTCTTAAAAATAAATAAAATTTCATGCTGATTCTTCAGAATGAGTTTTGTAAGAAAATCGGTCGATATTTTTTAGACTCATTGGTTATTAAATAGTTAAACCTTGTTCTTACTATCATAAGTTTCTACTTAAGAATGTTACTGAATTGCATTAAATTTGTTCTTTATAAAATTCAAATATTATATTTGGAATGAGTGTTCTCTGTGTTTTAAATCAACTAAATAGAGGGTTAATGTGCGTATTTTTAATTAAGACTTTTTTATTCTCTTTTCCTTATTTGCCCAGAAGAAAAAAATATCATCGAATATAGGGTACAAATAATTTTATACAAAATAACTAAAAAATTTAAACCGCAACTTTTTTAAAATCATCATAAGTAATATTATAATATAAATATTTTTATTTCCTGGTTATGAAGTATAGAAAAAATATTTCGACATCAAAGAATTCGAACTTGAGATTCTGTAAGCTCCAATTTCCATGCTGTAAACTTCAGCCAGTTCGAAAAACAACTTTTTGGTATTATGTCTATACGTCCGTGCATCTGTCTGTGATAAAAATAATTTAAAAACACTTTTTATTGGACAAATGAAATTTGGTATGAGGTCTTTACAACAAATTTATAAATTTCTTTCAAATAGTGAATGAAACAAACATTCAGAACCCTGCCTGTTCGACTGTCCAAATTGAATGCTTATACTACAAAATTATGCGAACTAGATAGATAAAATTTGATACACAAATTTTCCATCTAAAGTGTGAAAGGAAAATTTGAGCTAAATACATCAAGAGATTGACTTTCTGACTGTTTGTACGTTCATTTCCATCATACAAAATATCTTTTAAACACAAAAATGACAAAAATATCAAATTTGATATGCGATTTTGTGACTAGAATTGCAGTTCTTTGTGAAATTTTACTTTCAATTGGTTATAAAAATTTATCTAAAATACACATTCGGTTTTCGGGTGAACTACATATCAGGGATTAATCCCTAGAAATATCCAAGGATCATACGATAGATTGAGCAAGAATGTTAAATTTAACTCAAAGAACAATAT
This sequence comes from Argiope argentata, assembly GCA_026289955.1. Classification (NCBI taxonomy): domain Eukaryota; kingdom Metazoa; phylum Arthropoda; class Arachnida; order Araneae; family Araneidae; genus Argiope; species Argiope argentata. Next base: position 2,783,991 of record JAOUZG010009955.1, on the reverse strand, counting down.
TTCGTAATTTTTATCCCTTTATCCCCTTCCAGGTTTTTGCAGTCTTAAACAAGGTTCAAAATTTCATATGATTTGGGGAAGATAAAATATTTCAAAGAGAATATGCGAAAGCGTTCTGGTGAGGCCTTTCTCGCTGGTATTATTACAGATACAAATGAAAAGATTTATTATCTTAGTTTTTTTTAACTTAAAAAAAATAAGGAGTTTTGAGAAATTTTATGAAGCAAATTTCAAAGAATGTTGCTGAGTCAAATTAATTACAAAGCTAATATTTATTTTTCCTTGTGTTAATTGGAATTTTCCTAAGTCATTTTATTAAACAGATGTAATGGTGTGCACATTTTAGCTGGATTTTTATGTCCATATTTCTAACTCTGGTTACAGAAGTGTAACAACTCAAATCAAATCAATAGTTTTATGGCAGTATTAATATCTTGAAATTTTATTTAGAATGAAACTTGGATTTGATTACTAATTTATCTGCCGAGTACAATATAACTTTTTTGGGTTGAATTTATCGAAATGATTTCAAGAGATTTCTCCGTTTTACTAGGAAAAAACTTAAATATTTATGTATTATTTTTAGGTTTGCTGCATTACTTTATACAAAATTCTATGAGCAAAAATGCAACAAATTTTTTTTATTGAAAGATATTTTGTGAGTTTCGTAAATTAAATAATTTTGAATAAACAAATGCGGATATTACGTTCTAGAAATGAGTTCTATTAGTAAGTGACTAGTAACTACACAAACCTTATGTGGTTTGTTCGTTGCTTAGAGATGATTTCACACGAATAATTTTGATTCGTATATGAAAGAGAAACCACGTTGTAAGGGATAGTGACATATATTCAGGAGTTTTCTTTTGAATGGAGCCATAATTAAGTTTCTCGGTTCATTTTAACTTTTCTTATATTTGAAAAAATAATTATGCATATCAGGAATACAGAGCATTTATATTTTCAGGTTGTAAATAGTTTTTTGCTGTTCCTTATGCATTTTAAAATGACGAAGGTATACTAATTTTTATGACTTGTTTTTAATTTTTTGAATTTAAATGTAAACAATTGCTTTGTTTGATTATGAATGTGATGCAACTACAGAAAGGAAAAAAACCTTACATAAAAGTTTTCATGAAATTTACATTATCTTAAAAATCTAAGCTTAGCTAAAACACATAGGAATTGTTTGTAGTTTTTAAATTATTCATAGCTTTGTCATGAAATCAGAAAAATTCAATTAAAAATTCAAATGAAAGTAAGAAAAATTCAAATGTTTTCTGTTATAGGTTCATGTTTTACACGAAATAAAAAATGGAATTATTGAGTTCTACCGATTATTAATGAGAAATTTGTAGTTAACTTAGTTAGTTTAGCTGATAAAAACGTATTGTTACATCTCTATCAGAACAAAAATTTTAGTAGGATCGAATTATCAAGAAATACTTATAAAAATAGATATATTTTCTTTTATTAGAATTTAAAAAAATACATCTATTGTGAAAATATATCTATAAAAATATATCTATAAATATATCTATAAAAATATATCTATAAGTAAATCTAAAATGTTTTTAAAAAATTCAAAACATTTTAGTTATTAAGGTGTTTAGATATTATAGGTTTTAGATGCAGCTATGTAATTTTTAATGAAGGTTATTACCTCCATTTTAATTCGTATCATTTAATATTTTAACTGAAATTTGTAAATTTTAGTTCAAATGAAATTTCTTTTACTAAACGAGGTCCTTTTAATTGTTTGAATTTTCAAGATGTTAATGCAAGGCTATTTAAGCACTCTTATATTTCTACTTCACATTATACACAGAAATTAATATGAACACAATATTTTACCAGATATCTTTATAAGTTCATAAATGTATATAGATATAATAAATAATTATAAAATTAGAACAAAATAAAATCAATTAGTGAAAAAAATGAGACTAATAAGAAACTTTCCCCAAATCTAATGAAGTATTTGTATTTAAAATTTCTGTATTATATATTTAATATTATGCATTAATTCCTACATTTCTTTACAATATAATGGTTTCTATCTTCAAGTATTGATGCCTTAAAAATAACATAAGTTCATCATGGTTCTTTAAAGGAATTAAAATAATAACAAATTTGTTTACTCTTAACATCTACTCATATGCAAATAAATCTATTGTACATCAAACGAGCAGTAAGGTGATAAATAATAATTGATTTTATAATAATAACGATTGTTTAAATTAATTTTTTCAAAAATTTATTTCTGTAATAAGGATTTCTGCCTTTTTCTCAGTATGAATTTTATAAGATTTTTTAAATCCATAATTATGAAAATAGAATTAAATTTCAAATAAAAGAGGAAATTAATATCTTTTGCGGCTTTTTGCTCTTATTTTATTAAATGCGTGTTTTATATAGCATTTAAAATTACTCATCTAGTGGTGCCAGAACCTTTTAAGAGAACATTTTATAACTATCGACAATTCATGGCATTTACTTATCATCGACATTTATTTTTATTTATAAAGAAATTCTTCTATATGAATACAAAAAAAAAGTGGAGGGTTTCATAAAAACCTGTTGAGATTTTTCTTAAGCAGATAGAATCCGTGAATCTATAAATATCAGCTATACCTATAAATGATTTTATTGCTTGTTTTTTTATCAGGTGAGAACATAATGTTGCTTTGGTGAGGAGGTTTTGGTGTCTCCGAAATTTATGGGCAAAAAATATCCGTTTTTTTTCATTGGTAGATAACGAATCACTTGACCTATGACTTTTGAGGTTTGTTTTGCCAGTATTGTTCGAAATATTTAATTAAAATTACTATCAATTGCTTTTTGTTTGTCGTTTCTATGAAATGCCATCGTCTTCCAGTTTGTTTATGATCTCTTGCTTTTAAATAATTAATTTCGCACTCAGAAGAGTATCGCTTGGCTTTTTTTGTGGGGGGGGATTTCTTATTCAGTTTTAACTATCGCAATTTTGTAAAACGCGACATATTTATTCTTTAATGATATTATAAGCTCATTCTTACTAATTGTATATCCTAAAATACTATAAATATTAGAATATAATTTTAATATCAATCTGAATAGCGGATTTTACCACATATACAATAGCTTTTAGTAATAGTGAAATTTTTGTCGAAATTACTGTTTTTTATTAAACTTAAAATCGGACGAGTTCTAACATTTTGTTTGACAGCTAGGAAACTTGAAAATGAGAGTTTAAAAAAATTATCATTAGAGAAAGAGAGAGAGAAAGAGGTCTTGTAATTTTTTCAAACTGGTAAATGACTTAAACTAATTAAGACAAATAATCATTAAAAAATAACAAATTTCTCACATGATAACTTGAAATTTGCAAACGTAGATTTCATTCTTTTATTATTAAATCAGTTTAAACATTTTTTGAAGCATCAAAAAGAAGTTACTTATTTATCAGCTTATACAGATATTAAAATTAAAATGAAAGGCTACACTATTTTTGTACTTTTCTTAGATCAAATTTAACATTTCTTAAATCTGTATTTTTATAATGTAATGTAATTAAATAGAAGAAAACATTTTAAAAATAATAATTCCATTTCAAGATTACTGATAAAAAAAATACGATTGTTTAAAAGTGAAGCAAGGAAAGAAATCACTTTAAATTTCTTAGAGTGATTTCTTCCTTGCTTCCACTCTTATTTTATGAAAAGTAAAGCCAAACGTAAAGGAAAAATTTAGGGAAAATTCCTCTTAAAACATATAATAGAGGAGATGTAAAATTGCAGGTGATTCTAAAAAAGTTCTTAAGACCGAAAATATAAAATGTTCGACTCTTCAGTAACTACAATAAAAAAAGATAATTTAAGTATTAGAGGGGACAAATTGAGACATTCAAAATCTAGAGCATAATTAAATGTATGATCCAAAGTTTCTGATTCATGTAATGTTATTAAGTAAAATTATGAGATATGTTAAGTAGAAGAGTTAGAAGCAAACATACAATCTTCCCTACTAGATAAAGTTATGCGAAGAAAGCTTAATTGAGAACAATTAAATTAAAAGGGGATAAAATTTCTTTAAAAAAATTATGAATTTATGGATTGGCATTGAATTTTCGACAAGAAAAGACAAGTAATACAAAAAAAAACCGATATATTTGCAATCCCTTTGATCATTTTTATAGCACAAGTATCATAAATTGAAATATTAAATACAGAAATTTTCTTATAACATTTCTTAAGTATAAAATGAAATTGAAAAATAAAATAAAAAATAAACAGGTTTGATAAATATTTTTAAAATTTCTAAATGTAGCAGCGAATTCATGTATTTGCTTCTAAAAAAACATTTAAAAAATTGTCACTGAAAGAGAGCATAAAATTTTAAAAGGAAATCATACTCAGATTTTATATTTTTTATTAGATTTTCCCTAATTATTTTGCTTTGATGATAACGATGATAGTTCAGTTTTTAAAAGCAATGCACTTCAATATAGTTTGACAAATAGAAAATCAATTTCAAAGTTTTCATAGCATAGGTAATAAACCATAAAAGTATTTATTAAAAATGTTCATAAGTAAGTATTTACAAAAGTCTAATAGATAAAAAAAATTCGAAAACTGAATTTGTTTAAATTTCTATTTTTCTACTTTACATGATTGTTATTAATATTTTTTCAGATTGAAAAAAAGAAAGAGTTATTTTCAGAATATTTAAGAATAAAAAGTTTTCAGAATATCTATTGAAGATCCCGAATAGATTATAGAATTTGAAGCTAATTCAATTTTAAAAAAATGTTCACTTTTGATAGCTAGAGTACTCATTGAACGATCAATGAATTATATTAGTTATTTCTTTTATAAAATAAATAAAACAGGAATCTTGATAAAAAAAGGCTAATTTTTCAATGGATAAAACATTTAGTACACTTAACAACACAATAAATACTAATTAAGGCAAAATAGCTAAAAATTCTATGAAAATTTCGTTTCGTAATTAAAACATTAAAAAAATTGAGATTTTTAAAAAATTCGTAATGTTTTTTTTAGCAACAAATAAGAAACCTAATGTTACATGGTAAAATTTACAAATTTACTTTTTAATATATGAATCAATGATTTACAAATGAATTCATCTAATTTTTGGTTTAAATGTTTAACAACTGTTTTAGGAATGAAGCATTAAAAAAAGAGAAAATATTCTGCTCATATCTCTCGGGCAAAAAAGTTAATAAATTTCTAATTTGTTAAAATTCTGTAGCATTAGTGCGTAATTTAACAGTATTAGAGCAAAATAAACTGTTAAAGTTTTGAAAAAATATATTCTTTGCTTTAAATGACAGATGTTAATAGAAAAAGACGACCAGCATGTTGTTCAGAAGCATGAAAATAAAGATACATTTTTACAAATATATAATACCAAATATTTTGAGCTGCATCATTCAAGATAAATAATAAAAAAAAACTGACAAATCTTTAAAGTTTTAAATGAAATTTGTTAACTTTGTTAACTATAATAGCAAAAGGATTAAGACTAATTTATTTTATGTAATTTGGGTGTCTGACTAAGTAATCTTTAAAGAAAAATTGAATCGTAGAAACTATGTTTAATAACTTGAGTTAGGAGTGTCTCGAGTAAAGAGCACGACCATGAATAAGAATAAATTGCATTTGTAATTTATGAATAAAAATTTTGATTTTATTTCAAGGACGAGCAAACATTAATCATCTGTATTATGCATGCAAATAATTTTTTCAGATTTTTTTTAAACTTAAAAGCGTTTATGAAAAAATAATGATTTGTGCTTTGTAAATACAAGTAACTAAATTTCATCACATTTTATGTAATTTTCTTTCTTTTGATGAAAAATGTGGTATTTAATTTACTGCCACACTCGGAGAAACTATTTAAACATTTAAAGCTGCAGTTATGTTTTAATGCTTTCTGTGATGTTTAAATCTTTATGATGTAGATGAGAAACATTCGAAGTTCTTTTGAATTTTAAAAAGATTGCATAGCCAAGGTAAAGCTGCTGAAAACACATTATCAATTTTGCTTGAAAAATCATGAATAATTGATAATTTTTCTTTGTCTCGAGACAAAATTATTACTTCAGTGGCAAAGAATTTTGTGCACAATGATAAATGTGAAATAATTTGTCGCATGTATTAGAAAAAGAAAATAATATTTATTGATTGAAAATATTTAGAAAAATCTGTCAGAAATTGAAAATACAATTGACAGATTTTTTATGGTAAACGACCTTCCAAATAAAAGATCCTAAATGATAACTTTATACAAGTTATTAATTTATAAATACTTCCATATATTCTAAAAAGCATGAAATTTCAGTGAATAAAGAATAAAAATAATTATTTGATATGAAGAAAAATCGATTTATTCAAATTTTGACAAAAGGCAGTTCTTAAAGAGGGTGGCAATGTAGAACAAATACGAAGGAGGGATATTTTAAATGAAACACTTTTTCTTCTTTTTCCTTTAAAATCTGCAAGTTTAATAAACGATTGTCTTAGAAGGAATAAATAATGTTTAATGTAGCAACTCATATTTTTGTGTTGATAGAAAGTATTTGACAGTCATAGTAAAATATCTTCACTTAAATGATTATAAATTAATTTGATCACTCGATTTTGAAAATTCATATCTTTTCTTACAATCATATCTTGTTTAAAATTCCTATCTTTAATTATGAAATGAGTAAATTATTAAGAAATTAGGTCTCTAACTTCATTGTAAATTAAGTTTTATCGTAGCTTTTGACTTCTTAACTGATGTATTAGTCAGCTACTTTGTATTTAGTCAGCTACAATAAAAAGAAAAAAATAGATTTGTTAGCAAATCTACTTTTTTAAATCTTTCTTTATCTTGAATTTTAGCTATTTGCTAAAATTCTATTTCCAAATATATTATTGTTTTCATTTGTTAGACTTTATTAAATATAAGATTAGATTGGATTGGATTAGTTTACAAATATCACTATTTTTAATCAGAAAATTCTTATTCCAACAATATTATTGTTTTAATTCGTTATAATTTTTTTAATGTCAGATGGTAATACAAAAAATATGTTCCCTAGGTAGCATAAAAATATTTTAATACAAAATTTCATTTCTAAAAGAAAAAAAAAATTCTGTAAGCAAAGAAATAATTCATCTTAATTATTTTTAACCTTTCTGTAATGCTCGATTTTGTGCCGGGAGAATAGAGAAAGTGACTAAGAAAGAGGAAGAAAGAAAGAGATAGAGAGTGAGAGTGATAGAAAGAGAGAGAAAGATAGTATTTTCTTTCTTCTTCAAGTCATGCAGGAATTCCAAACGCTCTAAAATAATGACGGGGAAAGCCTTGGAAGTGTTATGGGTATTGTGTTTACCTTAATGGTCATGCGTCTGTTAAGACGTGCAGGCGAAGCTTAGATTTGATGATTTTCTTTGTCACGGGTTAAGAAAGGGTGCAAAGGAAGTAGTGTCGAAGATATGAGCAAGGAGAGAGGCCACTGGTTTCACTATAGTGATAAGTTTCTAACACAGGTATATCACTTGGCCAGCAAACATGCTATAAGGTGAACTTAAAATAAATTTCCTGCTTGCATATTATTATTATTTTGTGTTTCGCTAACATTTGTTTATCACGATTTTTTAAAAAAACTTGCATTGATTGTTATGTAATGAATTTAATAATTTTTGCAGAAAATCAGCTATTAAAATATTGGTTATTAGATTTTCTTCCTAACATAATGGAGTTTAAGAAAAGTTTTTATTTTTTTTATTGGCGTTTTATTATTTATTATAATGGATGACTTCTTGAGAAATTTACAAAAATTAATACTAATAAATATTTTCGATATTTTAGTGATTATTTTGTACTCGTGTAAAGATATCCTTTAATTTAAAATGCTTATGAACAACAATTTCATTCCTATTGTAATAAGTAAATAAGGAAATTCTGTAAACTAAGCGTTTTTCTTAAATGCAGCTTAAATATTAAGACCATGAAATGATAACAGATTTAGCAATACAAGTTTCTACACCATAATTTTTCATGAATTTTTGAAAATATATAAAAAATATAATAATTTATGATGAAAAATAAAATAAAATACGAAACTGCATGAGTTAAACAGCGAATATTACAATATTACATAATCTTTTAAATTGTCTGAGATTTTGGATTTTAAATTTAAGATTTTTATGAAATATTTATATATATATATATATATATATATATATATATATATATATATATATGAATAAAGGCGCTAAATATTTTCAACGAACAGTCTTTAATTTGAGTGCACATACTTATTTCTTCTTTTTTATCAAGGTAAATTTCAACTGCTTTTTCTGTTTTAAAAATAAAAGTCTACACATGAGCAAATTTTATTTAAATTTATGAAATTTTTATTCTATATATTTGTAATCTTATGCTAATCTTAAAAATTGCTTCGCAAACATTTCAAGCCTTATTTATCTTTATATTTTGCACTGAAAAACAAAAATTACGTCTTATGAAACTACGTCTCATTTTTTTAAAAACTCGAATTTTAACATTTTTGAAGAATTTCTGAGCTATTTAGAATAAAATTGAATTTGTAAATGAATTCAATCCATTTCTGAATTTGATATCATATTATTTTCTTGAAATATAAAACATTTAATTTAATTTACATTTTAAAGAAATTAAATAGTTATTTAAAACAATTGTTTTTTTTCTCAAAACATCTAAAAAAGGGAAAAATGTATGCATTTTTTTCATGTAAATTTAGCTACAACCGAAATTGAAGCTAATAAGAAATATTTAGGGTTTTTTCTCATAAATTTAGGTACAACCGAAATTTTAACTGCCATTTAAACTGTGGATCAAATTACATTTAAGACAAATGCTTCAGTGAATTGTTTTATTATAATTCCTTTAAAATTCATTTAATATTGCGTAAATTGTGTAAAATACTTAATGTATAGATTACATTTTAATCATTACATCTTAAAGCATCTCGTCATTTAAAAAAATAATTTATATTACTTATAACGATGTGACTATTTATTTGTAAATGTTTGCTGATGATTTGTTCATGATTGTTTGATTAATGATTTGTATTATTTATTGTAAATGTTTGCTGGCCAACAAGTTATTAGTGCAAAGTTATCAACACAGAAGAAAACCCACAAAAGCGATAGAAAGATTTGATGTGCTTTCAAATTTCGTTAATACTTACCGTATAGAATAGGATATACTTGTTTAAAAATAATTTATATTTCTAGAAAAATTGATAAGTATTGCAGGAAAACCAAATTTTTCTTTGAAAAAACCTGAGCATTTTTCATTTTTTAAGGAACCAAATATTAAAAATTTTATGTGATGCACGTACAAATTGATCACAAAAACATGCAAAAGTTTAAAACTATTTTCATGCTGAATAGATAAAAAAAGGAAGCAAAAGTAACACACAGAAAAATTCAAAAACTATTCAAAGCACCTGGTACACCTATAAACAAAAAAGATGTTTTTGAAAAAAAGAACTCAGAACAATTTAAATAAAATTAATAAATCTCCCTTTTTTTAATTACCTTTAGATGTTTTGAATATTGCCTTTTGTGAAATATAAAACGAGCTAAAATTTTCAAAGCTATTGAGATTAGTTTTCTTAGGCTATATAGTTTGGTTTTAAGATTTTTATCTACTAATAATACAAATGATTTTCAATGTGATAAATATTGACTATTTTAAGAAAGACATGGAAAATAGTGGATGACAATTAGATTATTTATATATTAAAAGTAAATAAAACAAAATAAAAATCTGCAAAGGGGTTTTTAAGAAAGATCACAATGTGCCGAAAAAGAAAAAAAGTCTTAGTGCAAGAGAAGAAAGCATTGTAAAACGGCAAATGTAGTTAATTAAAATAAATTAATATAAAAGTGCAGGAAAAGAATTTTTTCAGATTTTATTTTAGAAACCTATTTTATTGGAAAGTTTCTCCTAAGATGATTTTTTTGTCTATCAATAAAACATGGGTTAAAAATTTATAGCCCCAAAATAATCTGACTTTTGATTTTGCTGGTAGAATATGCGAAATAAACAGAAAAAAATGTGTCATCTTTTGAAACTGCTATAATCTGAAAATTTGTTTTTAGAGAATAATCAGATTGCATTTTTCATCAGAATTCATCAGGAGAATTGATTAAGAGCTTTAAAGTAATTTATAGATTTGTTGCGTTATTTAATTCAAATTGAATTAATGTGTTTAATGTTATTAATTTCCTGCTACGAATTGTATAACCATTATTCTTCTGACTTTAATTCATGTAAATATTTTTTTTTAATTTCTCGATTGAAGTTGAGTTGGATTTTAATGGCACAGAAGCCATCATTGGCTAACTTACGCCACATTCTTGAAATTAAGATATTTGTATCAATTTATAATAAAATAAAATGTATGGAATGTTTGCAAAATCCGAAGGTCTAAAAGCGTAAATCTGAGAGTTCGACGGAAAGGGCTTTTTTTTCTTCAAATTTTCGAAGCGATATTCTACTCTTGCAGAAATGAAGGAAAAAGCAGAAAGTATTCGTAATAGGGATATAAATTAGAGAATTTAGCACAATAGGAAAAGAGGACGAGTTTAGCTGGGATTATGTTTGACTTTAGCTTTATTATATTCATAAAATCTACTTTCTTTCGGAAGCTCTCGACTACGAAAAATCTTGTTAGTCGTTAAAAAACAAAGATAAGACTTACATAGCCTTTGTCTAAAAAATTGACAGGACTCTCACTTTGGAGCAGCACATAAGGAAAAAGACTTTTCGAAGATACCTGCGATGTAAAAATCATTTCTTTCAAATATGAAAAAAATAGAAAAAAGGAGAAAGGCTGCCTTTGCTTCATTTCAATTTTACCTCAATTTCTGATTTAGCCTAAAATTTGTTATGAAATACTAAAATAAAAAACTTTCTCCATTTTGGAAGACGATGAGATCCATTTCGAAAATAAAAATTATAAATATTTTATAATATCAAGAAAATGATATTTTTGAAAAATGGTTATACTAGAATTTTAAAAACAAGTTTATAAATATAGATGGTCAAATAAATAAATAAAATCTCTTGTATAATTTGGAAAAACGATAATTATACAATGGTTTATTGTAAAATAATTTTTAGCAAAGGCTCAATGGCTGAAATGATATGTTTAGCATATTTGCAACTATAAAATTTAAATATTTTTGAAGAGATTCCTAATATATCAGATAATAAGTTATGATTTATTTAATTTACAATTCTAAGGGAAGTCAATTTATTGTTTTATTATATTTCCTTGAAGATTAATTAAGGAGGATGCATTTTTCTTAAGGATATTATTGCTTTTTTGAAATATTATAATATAATTATATTATCATTTATACATTTTTCAGCACATTAAGATCTTTTCATTTTTTTGTGAGTGTCCAAGTGAAACCACTATCTTACAATAAAAAATTACACAATAAAACAATGACACTTTCTAATTTTACTTATTAGTAGGGATAGAGGGTCAAGGAGTAAGCAAGCACTTTCAATTAATAAACGTATCAGCATAAATTAAGTGTCTTTTTAATGATTGTTAATTTTTGAAATTGTTGTACTTCCTTGTGTCAATTTTGTTAAGTTACAATTTTTAATTCTCCCCGTTTAGAATCTGCTTTATATTTTTATCCTTTTTTAAGATGGCGCAGGTATCTTTGTGAGTGTAAAATGGATAAAAGTTGAAAAGGTAATAGACAAAAGATTTTGAAAATGGTGAAGGTAGATAAGGATCTAAATATGATTTTAGTTCAAATAATGATGAAAAAAAAAGTACTTATAAAAGTAATATTTTGAAAGACGTGATTGACCACCAAATCTTTCATAATTAGTACTGATGATTTATCCTCATAATCCTTTCAAAGGCTATTTATTTAATAGAATATATTTTATTTCTTGTAACTGTGATTGCAAGTGATTATTTGTTTTTTAGGATTATGCAATTATCAAACAAGTTCATAGAGACCTCTTCACTACAAGTTTGAATATGAATATGTTTGATAGTAAATCAGAGAGATGAATAATGAAGTTGTGACTTTTTTGATAAAGAAAGAGTAAAGGATAACATTTTTAACTGAAGGATAACATTTTTTAAAACTTTTATTGTTTTAAAGGTTTCAGGCTATCTTGCAAGTGCTTTGAATTACATTTTTACTTTTTTCTTATTTTTTAGAAAACTATAACAACAGTTTTTTGTTTAATGTAATCCTTTTATAAAAGAGCTCCTTTGTCATTATATTTCAAAGCAATTTTCATTCTGAAATCACATTTCCATGTGGAAAAAATATTTCAACAAAACATTTAATTTGCATACACTGTTGCTATTGCAAAATGAATCAAATTTATAAAGTAAAGGATTTCGCATTCTTCGTTAAATAACTTAAAATGATTTTTGATATTTGATCTAATATCAAATAAAGACTATTGTTTTTTTTCAAGGGTAGGGAACTAAAGAAAACTTGCATTGAGAAAATGAAAAACGTTTTAAAGAAAAATACGATAATGATATATTTTATATATTACAACTTTGTTGAATAAAAGGCAACAAGTGTATTGAAACGATCATTTCTAGTTATCTTAGTAAAAAATCACAGGACAATGTATCCAAAGAATGGAATGATAACCAACAGTGACATCATCTGCACCAGAAAAAATTAAAAGTCAAATAATGATTGAAATAGTTCTCTCATCAAAAAGTGAAATTAAGTCACAACTTGAATTAGAGTAGAAAAATAGGAGATACTTTATAATTCTATATGTTCTTTATGCCTGCCTTTCATCGCATTATTGATTAAAGTTTTGGTTATATGAAGGGGATATTACATACTTTTAGATTTCAAATACCATTTAATAAAAATATTAAATTACAATAATTTTACGGTTTGTCTCTAAATACCACAATCTCAATTCCGGAAGAAGTAATTGAACAATGTAGCTTAGAAACAAGCAGCTCCTATACTAAAAGCCGAAATATTCAAGAACATAAATTACTTTAAAAGTTAACATATTTGAGAATTCGTTTATAGGTAATGATAGATTGTTATGATAATTGGAATGATCTTTTAAAATATAGACTGATAAGGATTTTGGAATTAATAATTACTTCTAATTCCAACAATTTAATATTAGAGAATTTTGTATGTCATAATTTCTAGTATAAGTTTTCAGTAGCCTAATTTCTTTCAAAATTTTTATTGCTATAACCTAAATGTATAGCTCCAAAACATATTAGGATCCAAAAAGTTTAAGAGAGAGGATCGAAAAAGTTAAAGAAAAAGTTTACTGAACCCAGTAAGAAATATTGAGAATTAATTGAAGTTTTAGAAGAATTTTTAAAATGTACTTAAATCATTTATTCAGTTTTTGTTCCATTTGCAGATAAATATTAAGGCTTATGAAATGTCTTCTACAATAAAGAGGAATATTATTTATATTTTAGATTTCCTAATAGTTTTATTGATAAATATATTTTTCAAATATCAAGAGATTAATGATAAATATGAAATTATCTTAATAATTATTATGTTTTGAAATAATTAAAGGGGCATTTGAATATTCACTGGTTTCAAAGTGTTGTAGATATACAACGCATCTTATGAAAATCCATTCTTATTAGTATTTGTGAATATTTTTTAGCCAAAATGCTTTAATACTATTTAGAAATTTTTTCAAATGAATGAAATTTTTTTTTACCAATTTATAAATTTTTAAATAATTTTAGTACATAAACTGTTATAGTCTGGAACAGAGCGCATTTTTTTATTTTACATTTTTTTACCCTTTATTCATTAGGCCACAAATATAATTATTAGGCAATTTAAATGCTTTTGAGGAATTGCTATAATTAACTTGAATTAAAATTTCAGTGATAAATTATCTATTTGGCACATTTTTAACTATATTTAGTTTTTTTATTCTGATTAATCATCCCAATTAAAACATATTTTGTAGAATTTTTGTATAAAACTATGAAGGAATAATCACAATAAGAATATAATTGTATTTGTTATAAAAACATAAGCACTATAATAAAAAAATCTAACCATTCAGGGAATAAAATACTTAGTGTATTTTTGTTTTGGTACAAATATTTTAAAATATTTTTCTTTGGTAAATTAACTTCAAATCAACATGGCGGTAATTATTCGATTGTATTTCTGTCTATATGTGTCTATTCTCAATGCATATTTATGTATCTGCGCCTTTCATTAATGTAAAAATAATTCTGAAATAGTTGATAAATAACTGATATTACGGACTTTCAAAAATTTCAGCTACATACAAGACTAACAACGAGCAATTCTGTCGTTAATTCTTTAATTTTTACAAAATAATATTTACTATCATCGTTCATATTATATTTTAAATTCAGAAGCATAGAAAGATAATTTTTTATTGTGTATTAAATCTTAAAAAATATAGCCGTTTTATGTATCAAATCAATTAAATAATATGGATACAAAATAATTTAAATGTGTTGATCGTTTTTCTTGGGGGAGGGAGGAAATTTCAAAGCGGGTTTAATCATTAAAGATAAAACTTTATATGATTTCAATTGATGTAAAGGCATTATGCCGCTTGTTTTAATCAAATAAAATTATTTCTATAAAAATTTAATTTTTTAAAAATAAATTTTGTTAATTTTTCTACATTGTAAAAAATTATAAATCAGCTACAAAAATTCATCCATGAAACAAAAATCAGGCAAAAAATAGCAGGCATCTGTCAAAAGCATATACTAACCATATTAGATTTTCAAATATAAACGAGCAAAAATATTCATGATATTTCTTGCATGGAATCATGCAGAATTAACTAAAAATTTATTTGACAGTCAATAATCTAATAAAATATTCCTATAACTATAACAAGAGAAATCAAAACATGACTATATTTAGCTGTCTTATATAAGAAAAATGTTTCGTAAACAAAATTTTTTCATTTTCAAAAAATAAGAAATCCTTTTGAAAAATTCACGAAAATTTGTAGAAAAATTTCTGTTCACATTTATTTTTGGAATATTATTTCATTTGTTAATGACAACGAAACTTCATATTGCGCAAAGTAATATAAAACTCATATATTACATTTAATTCATATGAGTGTAGAATTTATTTTGAAGTGCAATAAGGCTTTTAATACCAAAATTTAATCATTTTCGTTAGAAAAATATAAATTTAAAATTAATTCTTCTTATTTGCAATTATTTTTTGCAGTTATATTTTTTATAAAGTTAAAAAAAACGAATTATTTATTTTTACTACTTTATGTATATTTCAGCAGTGATTTTTTCGCATTGTCTAACAAATAATGCTAGTTTTTTACTTAAAGGTTGGGTAAAAAAACGATATATATATATATTTAAATTTAAAACTAGAAATTTAGGAAAATATTCAAATGATAAAAACATTATTAGGACTACAATTGATATTGTAATCCTAATAACGCTTATTGGAAATGAATAATATTATAAGGCAAAAAGAAAGCTATCGCTTAATTCAACATGATGAAAGCGTAGAATTCATGGTTTAGTTTCGGTATCAGATCATATTTTTACCATTTTATTTCAAAACAGGATTTAACATAAGCATTTAAATGTTTCACATAACATTTAAAATAAAGTCCTAAACAAAATTTGTACGGAATTTGTCGGATAAACGTTACTTTGAGCAAAGATTATGAATAAATAAATAGCATTTTTATATTTGACATTTGCACTTTTCGAAGTGAAAGGATTATATTTATTCCTTTTGCGCAAAACTGAGTGGTAACTGTCGTTGTAAGAGAGCATTAATAACCATTAGAACGTTACTTCAATTGCAAGGTAAAAAATAAATAAAAAAATTAAAGAATTATATAGTTGGGTAGATTTAAGACTACCAGTATTCTATATTATACAAAATAGAAATATCATAATCATATTTTTTTTTAAAAAAATTCACGCCTTTTAAAGGAAGTTCCATAAAATATAATTACTTCATACAATAAGGAAACTTGTTTACGAAACAATTTGCATTCAAATGTCTATTGAAATCTAAGCATTCAGTTTCTACTAAGGGAAAAGGATGCAGATCAAGATGCAAAAAAGACAGAAAAATATGAATAAATTTAAAACATAAATACTTTCAAATATTTTGAATAAAGATGAAAGTAAACAATAAATATGAGAAATATGAAAGAAGAAAAAAAAATTATTAGATGCTGTGCAATTCCAGTTGTCCGTTTTTGCTGCCAATACTTGGTTTTTAATTTGTAAGTATATGATAAATAAATTTTTAAGATAAAAAATAAAAATAATACTTCATTTTCTTATTGAAGTATATGATTTTTTAAAAATTGAAGCAGAAACTTCTGAAAATAAACTGAAATTAGAATTACTATTTGAACTATCGTTGTTTCATTTTGAAACAAAAAAGTGATGACCATATTAAATTTCCCTATATTCCTTCATCCTTTTTAAAAAATAAGAAGCAAATTTTAAAGAAACTTATGAGAAATTATTTGTTTCATTGATAATATAAGCTAGTAAATAGAAATAAAATTATTTATTGGTTGTATTTTAAACAGTTTTTTTTTCTAATATAGAGGAATTGCAATGCAGAATTTGAAGGTTGAAGAAGGTAACGAAAAGCAGAGTTCTGGCCACTTACATAAACTTCTTCCCACTGGCTGACATACCGGACCAGTCTCGATAACCTCAGTAGCCTGAGAAGGGAGAGCATCTTTGCCAATCTCAAGATTCGTAAGGCTCTCCCCGCATGCAGAAGCTGATAGTTCTCTTCGTAGTCCTGGTTGAATATGAGAAATATATAGTCCAGAGGGATGGAACTTATCAAGTCGAGAAAGAACCAAGTCCTTAGGTATTGCCTTGCTATAAGACCAGGGTCTAGGATCACTTGCTCGGAGTTGTCTTGGTTCATAATACCTGGAAGATTTCAGATTGATACATATTCAATGGCAGTTTTTTAAGAAATAGGTAATCTATAACGAGATCAACGAAAACTTACAAAGTACAACTTTTGAAACAATGGTATATTTACAGGATTATCGATTATAGTATTATTATTTAATCGATTATATTGTTATTTACAGGATTATTGATTATATTATATTATTATTTAATATTATTTGTTTTTAATAGTTATCATTTAAATTATTCATGTTAATTAAACTGGCGTCATTACAGAATAAATTATCAATTATTATTTAAGGGATTTTAGATTCTTTACTTATAAATACACCTGAATGGATTTTATTTCCCATCCAAAAAGCAACCATTTACAAACCTGTTCGAAATATTAATTTTTTTCTAGTATTTTGAGGGAACAGAAATTTTTTTTAAATATTGCTTTTGGAATTGTTTCTTTAGAACTTAACTGCATGAAAAAAAGATAATACAATTTTATAAAGAGGACTTTTAACAGTTTCCTTGACCATCCGGAGTTTTTCCTCCCCTTTTGAATTTATTCAATTATTTTTAAATTATGCTATCAGCATTCATGGCAGGAATCGCATTACTGCAATAATTTTTTAACGAAAGAAGACAATAAATTACTGAAAAAATATTCAGTTTCTTTAATTGGGCTGCATTGCCATGAAAACAACTTTTTGAAAGTATAAAATATATTCTCTAAGTTCTTTATCTTATAGTTTTTAACCAACAAATTATTCTACAAAATATAATTTCGAGATAATTGAAATAAACTTATATGAGGAGCTGAAGACCCATGGAGTTTTGATATAATCCTTTTTATAAATGGCACATTTCAATAACAAAACATTTAATCCTATATATATAAATCAGGATGCTCTGAAAATACACATTAATAATATGTAATTGATAACATATAAGCTTATAATAGCAGTAACCCTCAAACTATAAATAGATGGAATAAAAATGCTTTAAAAATCATTATAAAGCCACATATTGGGGAACCCATGATTGAGTTCACTTTGTTGAAAGGAAAATAAAATAAAAGTAAAAAAACAAATTATATAAAGTTAACAGTACAAAATGCAATTTTGCAAACACTGTAAAAGTATCTGATTATAAATGAAAATTTTCACATGGAATTGCCACAAACTATGTTCTTTTTTATTTCATATTTTTGAATTATTGATCTAAATTTTTGAATAAAGTATTGAAGAAAAGTTTTTCGAACGGCTTATATGCATTACTACTAATGAGCAAACGAAATTATTTAAAAAATTAGTATTTTAACAGTTTGCTAGCGTTCAAATATAGATTCAATTACAAACAGCTAAATACAGTGCTTGACAAGCAATAACAAATTAAAAATACGATTAACAAATACAATTCGTTCACGAATTTCACTCATCATGCAAATGCTAAACACTTGTAAAGAAAAACATTTTTTTCCCACGAGAATTCATTTAAAATATGTCAATGCTTTCATTTCCGAAAAAAAAATACTGAAACAAATTTATATTGCATTTATTTTTCAAGAAAATTGTCAGATGACTTTAGTCTTTGGCCGTGCTTAAAATCTGACTGAAGTGAGATAAATCATTATAGTTAAATGAATTTATAACGCTCATGCTAGTGACTTATCAGTTCGATGCTTTTCAACATAAGATGTAATAATTGCACATGCTTTTGGCCTATCTTTATTTAATTGGAATTTCGCTGCTCTTTAGCGTCTATTATTTCGTCATATTCTGACCACATCTCCACTTCGTCTTTTGCTGTGATACAGAATACAGATCTATAAGATCTTCGGTAACTTTGGTTATATATATCCATCAACTCATTAATGTGGTTCTTACCCACCTCTAGCCACATAATTTTAGCCAAAGACGAAAACCAGTACGACTTTATAGCCATTTATTCAAACCTTCAGCACATGTAATATAAAGTTATTACTTGAACGTTACTAATCCGTACGCATTACCATTATCATGTTAATTTTAACATGAATCAAGTAAATGGATTCTGAAAGGTCTTTGATAAACAAAGATTGATAGAGTTTTGAAAAAGGTTAAATAATTATTTGAAAAGGAATCGTTTATGGCGTGTAATATGTATGAATAATACATACAAGTTTCATTTTTTATCATTTTCTCAGCATGTATGCAGCATTTCCGTATGGTGAAAAACATAAAAATGATTGAGTAAATAATCTAATTTCCCCATTAAAAATATTTATAATTTAATCATTAACATTTCGAATGGATATTAGTTCCGAAGTTATTGATTATTGACTTCTAATTATAGTTTTCAAATTGAAGCCAATAATATAATTTAAAAAATGTTTCAAATTTTCGGATTTTTTTATTTAATGCAGTCTTTTTCCTATTTAGAATATTTTTGAAAGTTATCCACAGAATGATTTAAAAATTTATTTAATAATCGAAGTAGTATTAATTAAATAAACGTACGGATGACACAATATACTATTATCCAATTTTTGTAATAAAATGGTATTGTTCCAGTTCAATTTTCACATTAGCTTTTGGGTAGAAATTTTAATCAAATGGAATTTATCACTTAATAGGCGAACTTTTTATTGGTATTTATACTTTAATTACACCAAAAACTTTCGAATTTAATGTGCTTCAATTTGGTTGTTAAAAACTTTGTAGTTGATAAAGAACTGTTTTTATATGATATCCTCGAAAGCACAGGAAATTCAAATAAAGAAAGTACATTAAAAATATTTTTAAAATATTTATAAATTCAGTAATATTTTATTACATGTGTTGAATTTTTAATATATTCATTGAAGTTCTATTTTCCCAGCGGCACACCAATTCCAGCAAGAAGAACACAAAAGATTCTAATTTGGTCCTTTTTCGATTCAGGTGGAAGTCCTAAAAATAGCGAAATCAGATCATTCTTCGTGAAGAAATCATAACACGCATTCTCTCTCCGTGCTTACCGAGTAATCGCAGTACTACCGTGACGTCAGCTGTGATGTCACAGAGCGCGATCAGCTGACGCGGGACTAAACGATCGGAAAGGTCGTCTCCTACACAGATCCGGGTATTATTTGCACCGCAACTCTGCTCTCGCTCCTCCCTCTGGAGATTCTTGACCCTTTCTAACATTTACTCGGCACTTGAGAGCATTATCGAGAGTTACAAATCCAAATGGAAGTATTTGATAAAAATAGAGATTATCGCTCCTAATAGTGTTCTCGTTCAGAGGGAATCTTCTATTGTAAACTAAAAGAAATAATATTTCCGCCATCTAAAACTTGTTAGACTTAATCCGTGACATAAGATTGTTTTTATAACCTTATTAAAAATTTTAATAGCTCTCATCTTTGGCTACATGATAAATTCTACATTGATAAACTTCACAAAATAACTGGAAATAAAGGATTAGCATACCAAAAAGAAAGATGGGGGGGGGGGAAGAGATAAAGATTATTCCCTCTTATAATTTTCTTTTTTCATTTTCTAGCCTTTTGTGCAATAAAGAGGTAACATTAGTATATTTACAAGGTAAATATACTTAATTTCTAACACTTATCATATTGAACGTGTTTGAAGATATCAGATTCTTTGACCTGCGTTATATTTATTTAATTTTTTTTAAATCTCAATACTATAAACTTTAATGCAATTCTGATATATATAAATATGAACTAAATTTTTCATATCTATTTGGTCGATATATTTCATAAAGAATACACACAGTAGCAATGTTAGGGTTTTTTCGTATTTTTCAAAATGTTTTGTTCAATTTTTTAAAAAAATCTTGCCGTTTAACTGCAGTTGTTTCGAGATTTAAACATCCTATATCTTGAAACTTGTTGGATCAATTTGTTTTCAGGCAATTAGATGGCGCAGTTTCTTATGAATGTTCGTATAAGATCGTTCCAGTTTTTTTTTTCACCTCAGTTCAACTATTTTTTAGAGCTATATAATGACATTTTATTTGGTTAATGGTTGTTTAGAAATGGATTTGTTAATTAATCTTTTGAACTATGATTAGATGCAGATGTTATTTCTCTGAAAATAAATTTATGGTTTCATCTGTATTTTTAATATTTCATTTGTAATGTTTAATATTTCAACCATAAAGTTTGATTTAAAAACTGCTTTTAATAAGTGAGTTAATTAAGTTATCAAACATATGATATTATTTTATGACCTTAAATGTTAATAAAATATAAGCGATTCACATTTTGTATCTAATCATTTTAAAAACAATTAAATTTATTTTTTCCCGGATTTATTTTACTTCAACGAAAAAGGGTCTTTTGAGAAATTTGTTTTTAGATAAGATAATTTAATGAGATTTTTTTGAGATAATTTAATAGAAACCATTTGCTTATTTTATGGAAGAAAAATGCCGAAATCAAATTAGAAAAATCAAATTCACATGTTTTCTAAGAGTCAGAAAAAAAAAATGGAAATATTGGATTCCAATCAGAAATAAATAAGGAGAAGAAATAAAATTGAAATGAATCAAAGTATAACTTAGACTTTTTTTTGAAAATCTCGACTATAATGTTGTATTCACATATCAAAAATAATTATGATATTGAAACGAAATCAAATAACAATTTCTTAGATAAATTTTTTTCGTGGTTTTGAAGAAAACTGTTAAATTGCTTCAATTATCAATTATGGTTAGTATGTAAAAAATCTTTTTTTACAAAATATATTAGATTTGTTTTTGCAAACAAACATTATTTATATGCACAATTAAGACAGTCTTTTTAGAAGTTCTGAATTTGAATTTTAAAAGGAAATATATTTTCCAATTTTTAAAAGCAACATTTTAGGATAATTCATTATCTGCTTCTTGACTTGAAACATTCTGCAGTTTTAGATATTAAAGTTCAAACCACTGCCATAATAAGATTTATTCTTAAATAAACAACTTTTAAACTGAAATATTCATAAATTCTTTATTTAATAATAATTGGAATAAAAAATGCACAATAATTACAGTTCTAAAAGAAAATTTGAAAATTCAAATATCTACTTTTTAAAAGCAAGTTTTTAAAATGTAGAATAGACGTATGATATTTTATGTTCCTACAAAGAGCATTGCAACTCACAAATCTCACCGAAAATCTCGGAATGAACCCGAAATATTGAACAGATATTTTGACTCTCAAATTCTATCTAAGTGTTCAATAGATTATGTTAATTTCATGCGCTGCTGATTACTTTTAGGAAAAAGGAGAGTTGGGACTGTTGAAAGTAAGAATCTACATAACGATAATTTTGTAAAACTAGGTTAGTGAGAAAAATGAGCAATAGATCTTAAAGATTTGAAATATTCATTCTCTAATATTTCTTAAAAATTTCGTTGGAATTTATTAATTATCTTTTAATTATAGCAATAATTTATTACAAGGAAAAGATGGTTATCTTCGTGTACTTGAATAATTTTTGGTATATTTATAAATTACAGGACAATAACTTATTTAATTCATATACTTTCATTTTTAAACCCTGCACCAATCTTTTAAGTAAATATTAATGACAATATCCAAGTATCCGATTTAAACGATATCCAATATTACCAAAGTAATATTTTTAAGAATTCTTCAGTTTCCTTCCATATGTTCAGTATTTAAAACATGACAAATTGGAAGCATCCTGGCATAAATGGAATCACCGACATTCAGCCCTCGTCCTTGGAGCGCGAGTAATCGGTCGGATTTAATGAGCCAAACCAATCGTCATCGCGAGCGTGTCTGGTAGAAAGACCACCTCTTTAGAAAGCATCGATTAAAACCCCGCGGATCGATTGATGGTCAAAGTTTCTTCTTCCTCTCACCTCCTCGTTGAAGGAGAGTATCCGACCAAGCAATCACGTATGGAACACTTTTACTTGGGTTTTTTCCCCACAATACCCTTTCGCAACTTATCAGCCAATTATCTTCATCTTCCCTGCCTGAAATAATGAGTAGCTAGCTATATGCAGAAATTTAATAGAGAGTGTGGATTTCTTTTCTTGAGATCTGTTTTCACCATTGTAATAATTTGACAGTTAAACTTAATTATCGAAAATAATAATTCATGGTTTGTGTTTATACTGTTTAAAATATTTTCAATTTATTTTGTATGATTGAGTATTTACATGCATTCAAATAATTATCCTCTTTTTTAATATTTTATAGGATATTAAAAAAAATTGAACTGTTAAAATATAAGAAATGAAATATTTTACCCAAATGTTTGTTCAAAAGCTTTTTAAAACATTTTCTAATGTTGAGATTGTCATATTCTTTTAAATGTTTCATATGATATTAAAAATGCGCACTTGTTATTATTTGAAATATAGCAAAAGGAGTATTTTGCGAAAATTATTGTATAAATGTTAAAAAACAGCTTATAGTAAACTTCTTTAAAATGGTTATCTATTTTAACATTTTAAATCGAATATATTTTTTAAATCTTTGAATTGGTATTGTCAAATTATAAGAAAAATATTAAATTGCTCTTTTGTACAAGTATTTAAAAAAATCCTCAACGCATTTTTACATATAAAAAAAGCCTTTTTGCTTAAAACGAAAGAAAACGACTGAAAATAATTTACTTTTAGTGTTAAAGTGGTTAATTCATTTAAAAGACGCATTTTATAAAAACACTACATAAAATATTTTTGCAGAAAAATGTTAAAAACAAATTTACAATAATTACACCTTGTTATTGTTTTTGAACATTTTCGAAGATATCACGAAATTAAAAAAAATGTTCAGATTTCTATTTGTAATAAAAAAAAATTCTAAAATGGTGCGGTTAGAGAAATATTTGAAAATAATCTACACGTTGATTGCTCTAAATTGCTTGAAAATTATTTTTCAAATAGAATTGTTTATTGAAAATCAGAGAATAGTTTTTATTCAGATTTTGTGCTCACTGTCGCCCTGCTGACAAAGGAATGATCAACATAACATAAAACTTAGCAAATTTGGTAAAGATACTTCTGCACTAAATATTGAAGAATTAAAGGGACACTTACCCGTTCTAAAATTTACAAGGATGTCCAGGAGGAAGACGGTGTCCGACAGGCAGTTGAAGGCTATCCATCGGGTGGACAGGTCGTCGTTGAAGAAGGAGATGGCCACCGGAAGGACGATGAGATTAGCGACAAGGAAGAACAGCATACATAAATCCCAGTATAACCTTAAAAAGGGATAGTTAAATGAATTAAACTTTATTTAATGAATTATATATTATTGAATATGGTTTGATTTTTCATCTTTCTACGATTAATTTAGTTAATGATATCAGTTTGCATGTTTCTTAAACACATAAAAAAACGTAACTGCTTACGTTATTAAGTCATATCTGCATTTTGTGTTGAAACCTTTCCCTTTTTCTTCCCGTTATAAGAAGGAATAGATTATGCAATTAAATTAAAACGAAGAGCTTTTTATGTGTCACACATGGATATAAATAAATTTCCCTGGAATATACAAAAAGTTAAATTGAATTTTAATTCAATCTAGCTGATATATCCAGAATTCCTCAGAATGAAAGTTTCAAAATGTATTACTAAGGGTAAATTAATTACTATACAAAATTCTTCACAAGCTTGGTTATGTCTCGGTACTTTTAAGAAAATCATTAAATGCACATTATATATAAAAGTAAAAATATATTTAGTAGTAGCTGATATATTAATAGACGATAAAATACTTCATGCTTAATAATTTTTAAGTAAAAACTAATCTATGTATAGTATAAAAGGAATTTTGAAAACGTCTATATGTTTGAACTACATATACTCAAGAAATATCTAAATATATCAGCTAACATGAGATATTTATACCGTTCTGAAGAACATTTATTGAGGAAGTTTTAGTACATTTAAGTTATAAAAAAAGTAGTTTTATAATTGAAATTTTAATTATTTTCCTACTACGATACTTAAAACAGCAGAATCTGCGCTTTGCATTCATCCTCGCATGCACGAAAATCTCAAACTGAGCATGTGCAAATAGCAAGAGCTGTGGTATGCATTTGCGATTAAACAGCAATTCAAAATTTACTATTCTGGAATTGATGTAAGCGAAGAATTTTTTCTCATGGACAACTTTATGTGGCTTTTTCTAGGGTTACATCAAAACAAAAATTTTTTGTCTTGGCACCAGGAGGAACAACACCCAATATAATTTACAAATAAATATTATGAAGCATAACTGAATTTTATTTCCATATCAAACTATACAAAGTTGATAAGCAAGTGTATAGCAGTGGGTGCAATAACTTATTTACACATTTTAAAATTTTAAAATAGATCTTCTACTGTATAATTTTAGTGAATTGTTTTGTCTATGAATATATCCTGTTTTTACCTTTTTAACAGTTTAAACATTTCTGAATGTTTGGTGCAAAATTGTTTTGTAGATATTTTTGATAATATCTACATATATTTTTATGTTTGTTTGATGCTGTGCAACATATCATATTGGGTGGAGGCTAGACTTAAATTTATAGCTAATTTTTTTCTTCGATGCTATGGAGCATATGCACATGCAAATTTGCAAATTGGAGCAAATGCCCATGCAGGCAAACATATATACCCACAATGACTTTTATACCATATTAAGATAAAGAGTAAAAGTAAATTAGTGAAAAAAAGAGTTTAATAAAAATGTTATTAATGAGAAAAATTAGAGAAAGAAGCTGTATGTAATAAAGAAAATAG
Organism: Argiope argentata; assembly: GCA_026289955.1. Lineage (NCBI taxonomy): Eukaryota > Metazoa > Arthropoda > Arachnida > Araneae > Araneidae > Argiope > Argiope argentata. The sequence continues at coordinate 2,758,280 of JAOUZG010009955.1, read as the reverse complement.
AAAAAAGAATGCTTTAAAGGCCTTTTTCTTTTCCAAGAAAATTGCGTTTGAGTGAATGTATAAGTAATGATAATGCAGGTGAAAGACTAACTTTTAATAATGTAGAAATATCCTAAACCATCTATAAAAATTAAATGGATATGAAATATAATTTTTAAATGGCTAATTAATTTAATCAAAATTCTTACGAACTGAAAAGAAAAAGCAATTTTATGAGTCTTTTCAAGGAAATAAAAAGTCCGGAAAAGAATTCATGAAAATCCATAAAAAGTATCCATAAAAGATATTTTGGGAAAGACAGCTTTTACAAAAATTAACCTAAGATATCATCTTCTTTGGGAAAAATTTTTGCGGAGAATTGCACTTTCGCTGCTGAATGGTTTGTTGGATATAGATGTTATCTGCATAGGTGTTGACACAAATAGCATTATAAAGACCTGATAAACTATTTTCACAAAACGTTTTCTTCAGAAGGAAAAAATTTCCTTATTTATGTTTTAGTTTTTGGAAGTTCTCATATCTTTATTGTATTTCATTCTAATCTCCTTTTTAATTATTTTTTATAAATATTATGTAGAGAAATTGGCTTTGAATATGCTTATCTACATTTAATTCTTTTCCGGTGATGTAATCCTTGAAAGCTTAAAATCTACGTACAAATTAATCTTCTTTATTTAATGCGAATAACATTCTGGACAATTAATTTTATTGCAACATGATCGTAACTATTCCTTGTAACATGAAAATCCAACTTATCTTTATACCCAAAAATATCTGCAATTTTTTTGTATACTTACAAGTTACAACTGTGATTAAGTTGTATAAAAGTTCTTTAAACAGCTCAGTGAATAAACTTTTCCCATTATTAAGTTTGAAAAAAATTAAAACACAAAAATTATGTTCAATGCCTGCATTATTTTGCTAATTTTCAAAGCTTAAAGATTATGAATTATGAAATAACAGCATGTATAGCTAAAAGGTTATGAATTATGAAATTATAACATGTATAGATAATAGATTATGAATTTTGGAATTATAACTGAACTGATTGAATAATTTCGGAAGATTAAAACTTTATTTCCTCTTAGAAAAATCGAATTTTTCCCTCGACTTGAATCCCCTTCCTTGTTATTATTATATACTCAGACAGATACAATGGTATTGGGAATTCACAATATTTTGTTTCTCATTTTTAGCATTCGCCTCAGCTATTTATTTCTGTCTGAGAAACCAATAAAAAAATCACAAACTACAGGTGAATTTACTTTAAAAGTATTTAGAATACTTACTAATACATGAATATTTTGCCTATTTGTATAGAATTGTTACTGCCATAACTACTTCTGTTTTCTATTATGATAGTAAGTAAGTCAGATTAGCTAGTTAGACAACCCGTACACTCATGTCCATAAATGAAGGATAATTCTGAGTCACGCAGAAATTGAACTCTAAAATACATATAACAACCGTAAAATGACTACACTCATCTTCAAAAATCATATATCAATTGCAGGATTTACCACTAAATGACACCGACAGTAAGGCACAATCACGAGATTGTAAGGGAGTGATGTATAAAGAATACAGGCAAAGAAATAAAATTCTTCCCAAGCGATTTGCAAACCTTTCAGTGCAATAAATGCATAGTTATAATACAATAAACACATTTGGATGATTTTTTAAGTAGTAGAACTATCGGCCGAATGAATGTGTTCGTACCCAGCTGGAAGTATCCGAGGAACGTGGAATCGCCTAGAGTGTCTTCCCCAGACTTTGGCAACGATTACAAGGTGATGGTAATGGAAGTAAACGTTACAGTAAAGATTGTCCAACAGTTTCAACGCCGAATGGAGACCGGTATTTGGCTTCGTCTGTTTCTTTTGGTTACAATCAAAAGAAACAGATAGAGAAAAGCATCAGATCTATCTTGCCAGCTCTCTTCAACCACTGACACGACATGGTTTTAAGGCAAACCATGTACAGACGCTTAAGGAAAATTGTTCTATATGCTCGTAAGCCTGTCAAATGTGTTCCTCTTACTGCAACTCTCTGTAGCCTGATGTTAGCCTAGAGTAGAGAACATGCATTGTGGACATCTCAACAGTGGGCTTGTGTGATGTTTTACGACTAGTCCAAGTTTAGTCTACTTTCTGATTATCTCCGGACTTTCATATGGAGAGTGCCAGGTACCCGTTACCACCAAGAGAACATCCTCAAACGAGCGATCCTGCATACCTTTACGGTAATGCAAGATTGCTCGTTTGGAGAGAAATTATTTTATTTTCCAGATCTGACATGTATGCTTGAATTTAAACCATGACAGTCCAAAAGTATCGGGACGTCATTCTAGAACAACCTGAATATACTTGGCCGACGAGTTGCAGTCCGTCAACCATCTGCTACATGTTTACCGAAACTTCGGAGAGCATTGATTGATGAGTGATGTAATATTCCTCAAGATCTGATCGATAATTTGATACTCAGCATGCATAGGCGGTGTACGGACTATATTGCATCGTCTGAGAGTCATACTATGTATACCATCATACAAAGCATGTAATGTTTGATTTTTTTTTGTAATTTGTTCTGAGGAGCAAAAAATTGCAATTCTTTATTAATGATATTAAACATATAGCATCTTTTTTACTCTTTATCTTTTGTTTAATATGTAGGCTTTAAAAATAAGTTAAATTTGTTTCGATTCTGACTCTTTTCTTTTCTTGAACTTGCAGTATCCTTACTTTATGGACATAAGTGTTGAAAGGAATATGTGAAGAGCATGGAAATGTAATAACTGTAGGATCTACAGTTTGTGAAACTGCCAAATTATTCTTTAATGATTGTTTAATGAAATAGTTGTTTGGTTCGAATAATTTTGGAGTTTTTTTTAAATGGATACAAATAAAAATATACAGATTATTTTTTAAATATTAACCGTTTGAGTGCGGCGAAGCGTTATTGCGCTTCACTTGCTGTAAAGCAATTGATTCTTGCCGCACTCAAACGGTTAAGATAGTGAAAGGGAAATAAAATATGAGATAAAAAATAAAATTTGTGCATATAAAAATATTTTCTCTTAGGCTTTTGTCTATCTCTAAATTTTAATTCTATTTAATTTAGTTCAGGACTTTCGGCTATCAAGCGAAGTTGTTAAAAATCCGTTAAAGCTTTAAATGAATGAAAAAATAATAAATGAACAAAGTGAATGAAAGAAGCGGGGCTATTTAATAAATTTATACCAAATTGAAAAATAATTTTCACAATAATTATTATGTGTATGTTTCCATGTTTTAATGGCCAATTTCATTAATTATTTTAATAATTTTTCATTATTCGGTATGATCCCAAGTCCATTTAAGGGATATTCATGTTATGAACATTTATTAGTACAGATGACGTATCTTTGAAAGATTCTTTCCATGCTAGAAGTTAAGTGACATATAAAACAATGCCCTTTTTTACATCATAGAATTGACATCTGTCATCAGTTCTTGAACATGTTTTGAAGAAATAAGAAGGAATCAGAAAAACCATTTAGGAAATTTATCGAATCTAAAATTAGGTCAAGTTTAAAGATTTAGATAAGTTTATAGGTTTGCTTAGCTGAAATATAATTCATTTGTGATAACACCCAACAGAAGGTTAAAAAATTTTTTAAACAGAATCTAAGGATGCGTATATGTAATATTTTTATTGAAAAGGTTCGAATAATGAAAACTCTTCTGATAGAAGACGATAATCATTAAATTGTGTATTCAATTGACAGTATGTTACAAAAAAATAATCTGTCATCTTTCAATTACTGTAATGGTACAGTATAAGTTCGTTAGTCAGCTCATTCACTGTATTATAAAATAAATTTTCTATTCAGAGCTATTTTGAATTTTATAAACACTTAAAATAAAAAATAAAAAAATAAGTTGGCTTAATTAGTTGATTCATTGAAAGAGAACCCAAGCATCATAAGTAGTAAACAGTTTATTCTATTTTAGTTGCTCGCCATACCGGTAGCTCATTTGAGCCTCCCTTCCCAGCCGATTTATTTCGGTCACGTATCTAACATCTCCTGAAAGAGCGCTAACTACTTAGTATAAATAATAAAACACGATTTAATTGAGCGTAGAAATTGGCAATTTATTTCTGCTGGATTAATTAAGGTAAGGTATCCATCTACTTTCTCAAGTTCCAGGAGGATAAGAATTGTTCCGCTTTCCTTCAGGGTTCAAATGTTCGGGGAAAATTCCATATAGAAATGCACCTGTTTTGTTTTGTTTTTAATAATGGGCTCTCATTACATTTTTACTAAAACAAAATTAGCATTGATATAGTATCTTTAATACATTTATTTGAGCTTTGATTTTTCACATGAGTTGCCGGAATTATTTATTAACATACCCCCTGAGATAAGTAAAATAGTATTATTATTTGATGTAAGTATTTTTCCTGATATACTTATGAATGGATATAATTCTTATTTTTGATTTCAATTTCCATGCAAATGTAACTTTCATACATATTCAAAATTATCAAACCATCTGCATTCTTAAAATGAATTCTTTCAAGCAATTTCTACATTTCCCACATTTTTCGAAGTATGCACATGACTACAATAAAAGTTATGTTCGTTAAATTTCATATGACTATATGTAAGGAGAAAGAATCTTCGCACAATAATTTCAAAACTATATGTAACATTAAGTTTTTATTAATTGATTATCTTAATAATTAGGCCTAAGAATAACAGCTTATCCAACTTCAGTTAACACATTTCTACTTTTCCAATTCAGTTGGCAGCTCATCTATGTTCGGCCAGATTGTAAGAGTTCTAACTGAAACATTTGCACTATTAAATAATACTTATTGCCCCATAATAAAACTTTATAGTATAATGTGATTCTAAGAGACAGAAGATGAGATGTAAAGTTTATAAAATGAAGAAATAAATAACGTCTGCTTAAAAATAAGCATTTTTTTAAGATCTGCGCAATTTTGTATACAACTGTTAGATCTTGGCTGAAAAGGCAACAAAATATTTTAGATGTTGAAAAATATTTTTACATTAAAAAATTATTATTTAAAAAGGATGTAGTTTTTTTTTTAATTTTATATTTAATAAAAAAAAAGTATCACTTTTTGAAAATGTTTGGGACACCCAATATGTGCATCGTGTTTGGACGCATAACATTCAATTTGAAAATCTCGAAGCAGAACTTTTTGGATATTAGAGGATCGGAAATCGGTTCAATTCATATTCTTGTTAGAATCAATTTAATTATTTATAAAGGGTAAAAATACTGGTTGGATGTTTCGCAGTGGATCAAACATGCGAATATAAATTCAATTTAAAATTTTAACACTCAAAATTTAGCAAGTATACCCTAATTTATGTGTTATAAAATGATTTCTTTTTTATATAAGAAAAAGATCTGTTGAGCTACTTTAAAATATTTAAGAGATATGGTATTAAAATTTGCGGATATATCAGCAGAAATATAAAGTTACGAATAAAATGAAAAAAAAAATATCATCAGATATTAAATAAGGAGAAAAAAAATATTAACATATTATATTGAATTAAGTATATATATGTTATACATACACGCTAGATCCCATTGTTATAACTGCCCTGCTATTTCAAAATCGAAATTATTGATACATTCTTTCGTGAATAATTGATTGTAAAGATAATTTAAAAGATTGGGGTTCCTTTTAGGCGAAACCTCTCTCTTTTTATTTCTATTTTTTCTAACAATATTATTTTCTTTTCAGGTATATTCATTCATAGTTTTATTTTGTAGATGTGTTTAATTAGATTATGTCATAACTGATTCAGATATCTACATTCGTATTGAATGACACCTGTAAGATTCGTCATCATTCTGCCTTAGCAACTAAAGAAGACTAAAGATTCTAAGCAAAGTAAATGATAACGTTTTATCTTTCAGAAGGAATCTTTCTCATGTTCGTTTTTCTCTCAAAAATTGTTTTTAGCAATTGCTATTTCACGTATATCTAAAGTGTTAGGATTATTTTAATTATTATAACTAACGTAAACTTTCTAACAACAAACAAAGGATCCTTCGGCCCGTTAATCAATGGGGTTGTTGTACTCCAGTCTATGGTGTATACTTTGAATAAAGTCTTCATTTATACCCACAGTATCGCTTCGTACCTTTTCATTTGAACACCTTTTGTATAATTACAAATATTTTGACGAAATCCACAGGAATGCTTTCGTTCTATTTTTCTGACTGGGCGAAATTTTCTTCAGAATCATTTATATTTCTATTCCCAGGAATGAAGAATTAAATACGGGGGGAAATTTCTCCCCAAGAAATAGGATAAATGCTGTATGAATGTATTAATATGAATATATTAATCATTTCAACTTAGAAATATTTGACGATTATGATGAAATCCTTAATGCTTTCCCCCCATTTAATTCAAGAAAATTTAAAATTTTTGGAAAATTTCCATCATTTTTTAAAAAATTCCCCCTATTTCTTCAATTTTTAGACCAGGATTACATCAAAGTTAATTAATACGTAATATTCATTCGGGTACAGGATATTATGAAGTGAATTGATTTAATCATTGCTTCCAAAATATCCATTTAAAAACAAAGTATGGAGTATTGATTTCAACAAAGATGGCTATTAAAGCATGAGCGCAAACGGTAAAGGATAAAGAACTACTTTAACTATTTTTTTATATTGTCATAAGCATTTACAGGAATTAAAAAGGAGGCATTTCTGTTTTATAAATGACACATGGTGACAGGAAACGAATTTCTGTCTTACACACATGTCATATTTACCTCCGGAATCAAACCGTCTTTGGTTGGTAATGGTATACGAGAACTGTCTTCTTACAAACCGTTGAAAAGATTCATCTCCCTTGCTCTGAGACACCTGTTTGAGAGTTGTAACGTTCTTTGATTCCCGCATAAGATAATTGGAATTTCCGATCAGCTGTGACAAGAATAATATAATCCTCTCATTTTGTAAGTGCTCCAGACTGTCAGATGGGGCATTCTCCTCCACTAATGGGACATTTGGACATTAAGTCGATTCCAGATAAAGAACCACACGTGCGTTTTTCGTCCTTCCAAGAAAATAAATTGCATCTTAAAAGGGGAAGAGTCTCAAACCCTTCGGATGTAAATTTTTCTTTATTGTGAGGGTCAACTACGGGGGTGGATCATTAATGAGCATTCCCATGGTCAACTGAAGACCATTAGCCATCTTCGATCGGCTGCTGTGGTGCCAGTAGCCGATCGAAGATTTTGTTGAAGAAGAGAGGTATTCGAATATCGGTGTCTCCGAACCGTTATAGTTAAATAATGATCTTCATTGTTAGGAATGGTGTTGTTGTTCGTCTACGCCGTATAAAGCCGTAATTTCGAGTTTACAAAAATGGTTTCAGGTCCTGGAAATCACACTTTGTGAAACCCCAATGGCCTCTGCTACTTTGTGTTTTGTTTTGTCTGTATTTGGCAGACCTTTCATTTGCCAACTCTCGGAGCTTTTGATTCGGTTAAATGACTTCGTTCAGACGTCGCACTCATCAAAACAACGGGCTTATTGAATGTCAAACATTTTTTTCCGTTTTGTCTTACATTAACTTCAAAGCCAAAGCCAATGCTCAAAATTAGCATATTGCAAAGTTTGAAAATAAGAAAAAAATTTGCATTTGGGAATCTCTTTCATTTTATACAAAAAAATGCTTATACTGTTATTTTATACAAGACTTATAATATCCCTTAATTGTTTTGAGCAGTGTTGTAAATATAAATAGAAAGACAAATGTAAATAAATTAGTTTATAGCAAATAAATAAAAGGGTACCGCTTTTCATAGCTGACAACATCTACTTTAAAGGTTTCTATCTTGCTTAAAGGGGCAAAGCAAACATTGGTTTCTTAAAAAATGATTTGATTACTAATTCATTCATTAAAGGACATCTCAAAAAAAGAAGAAAAAAAGAGAAGCCGAACAATAAAGAAAGGAATGTTAGTTAAAACAGTTATATATAAATCATGGAATTCAATTAAAAATCATTTGCAGAGGCACTTTTTAAATAGTTAATTTTACGTTAACTAATTTTCGTACAAAATAAAGAGGAACAAAGGCAACACATCAGGATGCTTTTTGACTGCGTTCATGATTGATGTCAACAAATTCATGTTCCCCGCACGCATTGCGGGATAAAAAAGCGCCCCATCAAGTGTCCGACGCAATCGAGCTTCTCTTGTCGTGGTTTCGTGAGGTATGTCCCCGCACAACATTTTCCCTTTGACTCTATTTTAGTCTCTTGGTGATGCGGAGAAAATGGTTATGTCCTGGCACCGCGCCAGCGGTCTTCAAAGTCAACCGTCTTCTTCCAGATGATGCACTTTTTTACCCACCCCTCACAATTATGTAGAACACGCTCCAACGCCTTCCGAGAATTCTTTCTTTTCACCAAATAGAAAATCCAAGTTTTCGCTCTTTCCCGTTCATTTGATCGTTTAACGATACGGCATTGATTTAGTATTCAGACTTGAAAGGAATAAAATGGCGAATTCATCCAGACCCGAGTGTTGTTATCACTTGACTTATTCATCGAATGAAGGCTTTTATTAGGTGTTTACGACTTTTTCGCACACCGTAAAATTTTAATCTTTGTACTGAATAAAGGGAAGAATAATTAATGTGGAAATTGCGTTGAAAGTGCTCAAATGAGAAATGATGCTATTCCTTGTGCTTTATGTCGGAAAGGAGAGAATTATTTATCTTTATGGTCTGTTCTTATAATGCTGTAAAGCTTATGGAAAATTTTTTTTGTGATATGTTTGTTTTAATCATCTTTATGATACATAATGATAACAGAAACAAAGGATTGAGATTCGGTTTGTGAAAGAATAATTTTGGATTGAAAGTAACATTAATCATTTATGATCATATATCAGTTTTTTTTACCAATCATCTATTTTTTCCCAGATCTACAGCGTAATTAAAACTATTTATGTATTACTGTAGTTATAGTAACATCCCATTTTAAATCGGGTTATTTTGTGATGGATTAAGTAATTTTCAAAAGTGCACAAAATGATGTGGAAGCTATTAGGCCGACAACCCTTCTCTGAACTTCAAATTACACGAGTGGAAATATATTTTACCTTTCACGAATTTAAAAGGCATCAAGGTCGTATTCACAGTTTTAGTGTCGAATTCTTGACTCTCCATTTAAAAAAATCCTACATAAGAAATGGGCATTTGTTCCCATTATATATTTATGAATACTTAAGTTAAAGAAATAAGTTCTTCCTGTTTTGCTATCTAACATTTAAGTTCCTCATACAAAATACTTCTAATAGTCATATGTCTGCTAATATTATCAAGAAACTAATAATACTTTTTAAAACCTGATAAAGAATTAAATAACCTTATAAAATGCTCTTATTGAACCAAAATACGAAAGCTTCGTATTAGTCAGATGATGTCAAAAAAATGTTTTTCAAAGTTTAAAATATTGTTTTAATTTTTTATCATGTCAGAAGATGTTGTGGTTTTTATAATGAGGTTTTCGGCGTTAACAAAAATCTGTAGAAGAAAAATAAAAATTTTATTATCTTCACGAGCATCTCAAAAGTCAACTTTTAATAATGTGTTGTGATTGCATTTGCAAAAGCTCTGACTAAAAAAAGTTAATGACTATAGCCAATAAAACCTAGAAAAATGTCATTTTGAACACGTGATTATGTGAAATGAAATAAATAGGAAATGTGATGTTTTTTTAAACAATAAATGCGAGACAAAGTTTTTAGATCATTTGCAATACTAAAGGGACTCATTCGATGAAAAAATTAAAATGAATAAAAATATAATGCAACTTTCACGACACGTGGTGCTTGACCGTTCAAGAAATAATGTTCTTTACAGGATACATTGAAATATACATAGCAAATTTTTTTAATTTTTTAATATCGTTTTCATACTTTTAATGCATTTCATACCCCCATACACTTCCAAGTTATTAAAAGAAGTGATATAGACTTTGAACTTTATTGACTAGGTCTGGAAAAAGATAGAACTTAGCTAGGTTGAAGCGAAAAGACAAAAAATAGGCGAATATTTGGTTTAAAAAATCAAGCCGTCTATTTTTTCATTTTCTAATTTTTTTCAGGAAAATAAATTTTAAGCTCGTCATCAGTGCATCTAATATTTCTCTTTATTTCGGAAATGTTTCAAATTTTTTAAGACTAGCTCCTATTTTCTTATCTGAAATTTTACTTATAAAGAACCCTGTTAAAAAAGATAAAAATTATCAAAGACAAAACATTTTTCTTGAAAATTATCATTCATTCTCAAATTTGCTGTTACTGAATTGTAGAGCTACAAAGTGAGCAGAATCTTCTGAATTACTCGATAGAGTCAAATTGGAATCAAATGTCTCGGGGAATTTCGTTTTTAACTTCTCAATAAAAAATTCAAACTTCTAGTCACTTTTGTTCAAAGGGGCAAAGTCCAAATTTGTCTATGCTGCTGACGTACGTATGGTTAAATGAATGGAAGCTTTTATATGAACAAGACACAGGCGCACGAAAAGCTCTTACCTAAACTTGCTGCAGGGATGTATGACCCAGTGCCCAGCCGCTTTCTGCCGTATCCTCTCTTTCATGAGCGCTTTCTTGCTGCCGAAGAGTTTCATGGCGAGTTTGTTATCGGAGGGCTGGAAGAGGGCCTCCAGTTGACTCCGCATGAAGGAGGCCTTCGCTTCTCCGATCACAGGGCCCAGCTCCTCTTTGGGGGTTCCGTAGAGCGAGTCCCCTTCCGCCTCCTCCTGGAACAAGATGGACTTATTTCTGGAGAGTCGAAAGAGAGAATCGGCCTTTTTCACAAAGAATGTTCCGCTTATTTGCTTCTGTGTGTGGTGACGCAGAGATGTGAAGACAAAACATTTTAGTTTCTTTAAAATTCATTAACAGTGGATTACGCTAGCGGCATACGGAAAAATAAATCCTCATGGTGTGGTTGAAATGTTAGGTTGAATTTTTAAAATGAATTTTTATATTTTCTTGTTATGTCATAATTAGCTTTCATAGAGAAAGTAAGGTGTTCTCAGTGTAGAAAATAAAATGAAATTTCATTGTTCTATTTGATTCAAAGGAAGATGGATAGGAATCTTTCACTCCGTAATGAAAAGTGTGTAAACTTGATCTTAGACAGTGTTTTTGCATTTAAAAAAAAAGAAGGGTCCTGCAGCTTAATATTACGTGGCGAATTTTATCTGCAATGTAATTTAATTTGATTTATTTAAGGAAGATGTTTGAGTTGATACTAATATTTTTTTAATTGATGCTTGAAATAGTGCCATATTCGATAAAATAACTGTTTGTACTTTTGTTTGAATTATTTTTATAGTCAAATTTTAAATTAATTTCAATGACATGGGTATTTAGTTATGTCTTTAGAATTCTTTATCAGTTCTCAATAATTTCACTAAGAAATTTAGACAATCTTCATTGTTCAAATAGAATTTATTTTGCTTGATTGCTCCGAAAGATCGATTAGTATACTCATTTTTTTTAAATTAAAAATTCGTGTTATTTAATTTAAATCAACCATAAACTAGTGCTTCAGTAATCAAATTAGAAGAAAAAAATAATTGAAAGCAAACATTTGAAGGGAAAAATTCTATATTTGAATATTATATTGAAAAATTTTAATTACACCAGATATTTATTTAATTATAACTGTATTACTGTTATAGTTGATGAAAATAATTTTAATTATGTAATGTTCTTAAACAGAATTTTTAAAATACCACAAACTGATACAATAAAGTTTTTACTGTTTCTTAAAGAAAACCTTAAACCTTATTTAGTGTCTATTAAATGCTAATTCTGCACAGAGCAATTATTTTCTTTAAAAAAATTACTTTTTTATTTATCAAAGATTGTATTTTAGCAATACAAATTATGTAAAATTATAAAGACTTAGAAATTTCAACTTCAAATACTCGGAAATTTAAAAGTAAAATTTATTAAATTATTAATTTAATTATACAATTTGATAAGTATAAAAGTTAATCTTAATAGAAAATCTGAATTCCGTTTGCTTAACGCTACATTGATTCTTCCTTAAAAAAGAGAGCTTTTTATATATTCAAGCATTTTGGATGAAACTATAGTATTTTGCATTATTTTGCTTAGTAATTAAAGAAAATCTCTCAGTTTGAACATGAAGAACTCTGGTTTTGTTCATTTAATAGATTATAAACACACGATTCAACAAATCAATCAACTAGAAAAACTCTGCCATGTTTATATTCTTCCTCGCTGCTGATGCAACATTGGAAATAAGCCCACGGCGTTTAGTCATAAAAAAAATTCTTTAAGCGTTGCCAGACAGCACAAATAAAAAAAAAAGTACGGGAAGAATAGGAAAGGGAGCGCTCACCTTTTTGAAGTTGATCTCTGGTGTGATGTAGTCGTTTACAGGGTCCCCGAGTGCAGTCACCACTGAGTCCGTGCAAGTGTTGGTATTGTCGATGGAGATTTTGATGGAGTCGTGGCGACACAAGGGCGGAACCATTACCTCCGCCACCGACTCTTCCGTCCCGCTGTTCACTCGTCCGTTGGCTAGGCGGAAGAAGGGCCGTTTGCCCCCCTGCTCCATGACACTCAGGCCCCTGAAAGGGAAAGGATGCACGCTTTTATAGGATGCTCTCCTTTTTTTATTCCTTCTTTCGGTGAAAAATGTTGCAGCAGTCAAACCACAAGACTTTTTGGAATGTGAACCCCCCACACGGAGAATTATCACCTTTGGAGTTATGAATACTTTTTTTCAGCGATTCCAAGATGCGATAGGTAGGCAATAAACTCACGTTTTAGCATTCTCTCTTTCCAAGAGAATTGGATGCACTCTAGGAATACTTAATATATTATTTTTAAAATCTTTAATCATGTACTAAAAAAGAAAATTTGATTTTTTAAAATTAAATATTTGAAGGTTAAAGGAAAAATCATAAAAACGAGAGAAATTGGTATAAATATTATGTAAGTTTTGGCTTTAATGACAGCCACATTTTATTTTAATTTAATTAATTCTAATATATTTTCTTCCTTATCACATACAATAGGGTTTAATTTCCTTATATCGTTTTTCACGCTTCTCAGATTTTGTTTTGATGCTTCAATTTTTGATAAAAAATTTTATTACATTTTAGTAAGTAAAAAAAAAACTCTTTTAGAATTTTATTTTTAACTTTTTTACTTTTTATGTTTAATTTTCTTCATCTTTAATCATTACATATTTGTTGAGTCTTGTAATTTAATTTCACTGAATTCATCATGTGACAGATTTTTTCAAATGTAATCGAAAACAAATTTAAACTGAGTGATTAAATTCCAAAAATATTATATTGGAAATACACAACTTCATAGAATTTCAGAACTCAAGCCTCTTTGATGAATGAAAAATCAATGACCAAAATGAGTTTTACGTGAAACAAGTCTGGTGAGACACAAAGTAAAAATTGTTTATTAATGTAAGTTTTAAGCAATCATTTTAGAAAGCAATATGAATTATGAAGAGAAAAAAACGTAAAGGAACTCAACAATTTTTATGAACATAGATTTAGTAAATCATGATATGGTCCCAATATCATTTTTTAAAAATAGAATTATATCAGCATCATATATTTTTTACACGTTCCCAAATTTACAATTTCAAAAAAATAATAATTGCAATGAAATAGATTCGATGTTTTAATGCCATATAAAAACGTCATTTTTGTAATTCACCCATTTGTGTACGAACATGATAATTCAACAACAAAACAAGTTAGGTAAATGAAATTTGGCATGCTATATTTATTCTGAAATTGCACACTTGCTTCACATTTTGGACGAAATTTCTCAAAGAGAAATCCGTTCGAATAGGTAGAAAGACGATAACCCGAAATTTCTTTTAGATAGACGGAAGAAATTTGGCATTTGATTTTATGTCCAGAATTGTAAAAAATATATAAATTTCAAATAATATTTGCCTGTTTGTTGATTAGCTGATGGCCTCGTCTTTTCGTGGATACGTTTGTAGATGATAACTCAAAAATGCAACAGGTTACACAAACAAAATTGACTATAAGCGTTTGGTACTAAAATCGATAATCGATTTGATAACCGTTATTGGACTCAATATGTCGATGGAAAGAATCTCATTCTGCACAGCTTTCTGCAACATTCGTTTCACGCCAAAAGGATACATAAAAAGTATACGTATGGTGGAAAATATTTGAACAATTCTTGAAAGGATGACCTTCGCTTGTTACTAAACAATACTTTTACCGAGAAAGTAAAATAATAATAATAATGCTGATAGTTTACGACAATCAAGATTATTCGATAAAGCTTCCGTCGCAAGACATCATACGTTTTAGCTAAATAATTTTCCCATCACTTTCGAAGAGCTACCAGAACCTCATATTTCAATTGGCTATTACACTGGAGAGTCTGGTGCATTTTCTTATTGAAAAAATGCATTATCTTCTTTTTGCCATAGACAAAAACAATTTTGAAAGTTTCCTTTCCGTGTTCTTCGTTTATTACAATGTTTTGTTGTCTTGTGTAAGGATGAAATGTGTCACGTACAGCACATTGGAAATGCATAAATAAAATTCACCTCTCAGTTTTCTAGAGAAAATAAAGTTTTGGTCTTCGTACTCAGAGAAGTTTGTTCTCCGACATCAATGAAATATGCAGGTTATTGATCTTGCGCAATCCATTTCCTTAGTTGAATAATTGCAGATGAAAAAAATTGGAAAGGAATATATCGACCCTTCCCTTCCCGGTGTTCTACGAAGAACGAACAGTGCGCAGTTTGTTTTCTTATCGTTTGTTTGTCTTGGAAATTTTGCTTTTCCATACAACACACAGGAGGAAAACTTAGCAAACTTTTCTTAAACAAATAGTACCTTCCTACTCAGTAGATGATCTTTAACTTGCAGTGTATTTGCTTATTGAAAACTCGTTTTTTTACATGGATATTTGTAAATTATACATCATCATAACATAGTTTTTTAAAATCAGAATTTCGTTTTCTAATGTTTATCGATGCTGTTTCTTATATTTCATGTTCTGCCAGCTTTTATATTAAAATTGTAATTATTTTAAATATGTAGATGACTAGTCAGTATTATAGCCGTTTCGTTGAAAATGTAGATGCTTTTGCGTCACTTTTAGCACGGAATATATTCTACGTTATTTTCACTCTGCGTAACAAGCATGAACATATAAAAATTTGTTCAGGATCCAGTCAAATTGTCAAGAAAAATGTCAAAATATGAAAAAATACATGGTAACAACATTGATTTATAATATCTGAAACCGGCTTCAAAATTTCTGTTTGGATATGCTACAAGATAAAGGTTCAAACAGAGTGCTAATTAAAAAAAATATTTTTAACTCCTTGTTTTAATTTAAGTCAAATTTTCGAAATATCATTTAAGTACATATTACATAAGAGAATTATTTTACTGTTCCATATTGCATCATAATGATAGATTTAAAAAAAACTGATGAAATTTAAATTTCAGATTAACATTTTCACACCACTACGAGACATGAATTGTTTTTCCAGCAATTGTTACGTTCATGAGTTTATGTTTTTAGAGAATCTATCAACTTAAAATAATTGAGTTTTTTATTTGATTATCATCATTTTTTTTTCGTATAAGAAAAATGGCATGTGAAATTCGGGTTTATGCTGACAAGATAATATAAGATAACACACTTAACACACTTTCCCAAATATGCTCTTAATCAGAATTATAGTTAAATTTGAAACAGTAAGAACTTTTTCTTTGCAGTGAAAGGCTTCTAAAAACATTAAACAATGTTCTCTATAGTAACGGCATGTGACCTGTGTTATCTGAAAATATATTGAGACAAAATGTTATGTTCAAATTTAATTTTTCTCACTTTTCTCCCCTCACTTACAATACTGTTTAAAATAACAGGTACAACTCTTTTTGATTGGAAATTTTATTGCTTCGCGAATTCTAATAGATAGAAAAGTTCATATAGATATTTTCTGACTATTCTGCTTATTTTTTCATTTCAGCAATACCGAATTTTTTAATAAAAAGTGCAGTATCGAGCTGAAATTTTATCTGTTTTCCCCCTTATCATTACCTAACATAATAAAGTTACGTAACAATAATAATCACGTATAATAAAAATTTCAAAATTCCACTTATGAAAAATTTTGAAATTTCTGTTCAAATTGAAAGAACAACATGAAAAATATTTTTTTAAATTTGTTCTTTTATAAAATTTACTTCTGACCTAATTGTGCTACTTTATATACATAGTTCATTTTATAATTTTTTTAAATACCTATAATTTTCAGTTTAAGTATTTCTTCTCAGTTTAACAGGTTTCATTTTTTATTTAAAAGATAAAAATCGATGTATCATCTTCCATTTTCTTCTCACTTTTATTAGTTAACATATTCAAGGGAAATTGCATTCCTATTTTTGGTTTAATAATTAAATAATTTTAACCAATAGAAATTCTTCATGTTTTTTTCCGTATCAAAATGAGATTCGTCTGTACTAATAGAAGTTGCTTGTGATATTGAGAACTTCTGAATGGCAATCCATATTTACCATCCACAAGCATTAATTTCTGGTCTATATGTAAAACTTAATATTTTAAAATAGCAACTAAATATTCGTAAAATTAAAACAACCCTGAATGTAACTGGAGGATGTTGCTTTAAAAAGTAAAATCTGAATATTAGCAATTTTTAAAAATTTAAGGAAATTTTTTAAAAAAAAAGCATTGAAAAAGTTTTAAAAATAGAAGTACAAAATTGCATAAATGACGTAATGATAAAAGCGTAGGGATATAGCTATAATTGTAGAATGAAACTACAATTGTAGAAGTGATATCTACACTAGTAGACTGATTATGTTGTACTTAATATGACTAGTTACGAAAATCAGATGTCGAAGACAGTATAATAATAAGACAAAAAAGTTGATTAAATGTTGTTTAGTTGACTTTCCTTTAGAAAATTGGTCAATAGGAAATTGCACACCATGAATTGCAAGCGAAAAATACGAATTTAAATTTGTGCCAATTCCGTCAATTATGGTATCGATTTCGTGACTCAGCTATACGCCGTTAGCAAAACTTTCACTCTCTCCGGAGAAACGAGGCAAATTGCACAGGTTTAAATTCGTATAACGTATCTGATCTTTAAATTTGTTCACAAATCAAAACGGCAATTCCTTCGAAAGGCAGGAACCATTTAGGCACGTTTAAGCATTTCAAGTGTTCTTTTGCATTTTTATGTGGAATGAAAGCAATAAACTTTCTAAATGGGACACAGGATTTAATTAGAAAGTTAAATAAATTCATGCTTCATGGAAGGACAGAAAATTTCTCAATACAGTTAAAAGTAGAATTTCTGATACAACTTTTGCAATAAATAAATAAAAGTTAAAAATTCTATTAGAAAAATCAATCATAAGTAAAAATTGGATAAATGGCATGGTAAATGTAAAATTAATATTGAAAAGGTTAAAATAAAACAATTTTTCAAAAATAAATGAGAAATATCCGCTACGAATAATAGGAGAAAGTGTATATGTGTTGAAAATTTGCAAGACAAGCCATTTGATTTATAACTACCAAAATTGGCGTAAGCATGTTTTATAGAGTTTGATTGTGTACTTAAAAGTATTCCTTTAAAATTTTAATTAATGGAAAATTAATAAAACTTTTAAAGGTTCCTACAATAACTGCTAGAAATAATATTGTATGAAACTGATCGTTATGCCATTTGGAAACTTTAAAACTGTTTTTTTGGGCAATTCTTTAGTTATTCAAAATAGCACATGCAATTTTTAAAATCAGTGAAATATCTCCTGAATTTGGTAAGCTTAATTTTTTTCTCATTTTCCTAAATGCAATTTTTAGAAGAAATTTCAAACTTTTTTCATATTTTCATCAAATATTTAATCGCGTTGATTGTCTTTCATTGTTTTTTAAAAAAAGAAAAAAAATCTGTTATGTGCGCGCTTTACATGAGGATTCAGAAAAGGAAATTTAGAAGATCACAAATGACTACGTCAAATCCGAAGCAGATTATCCAGACAAATTTTAAACGACACTATGTCGTACATGAGCGCACAATAAACAGAACAGGTGTAAAACTAATAAAATCATAAGACGTGTTACAATTTTATGCTTAAAAATACTTTTTTTGAAAGAAACATACAGATCAAGTTATGCTTAAGATATTGATTACAACCAATTTTCCGGGTGAATCAGCTGACCGCCGTTCGAATCATGAAATATGATAAAAGAGATACAAGTTAAGATAATAGTTTACGAGTCAGTTGATCTAGGGTTGTTTAAATAAAATCAGTAAAATTTATTCCTATGCTCTCTGGTGAGAGAATTTGCAGTCAAGTAAATTGAATTGACAAAACGTCTCAACTCAGTCATGTGTCTTTTGCTCTCTGAGAAATATGACATTTTAATAAGATCAGAATTTTTAGAAGCAGCACTAGATTTTAAAAGAAATCTTCCATCGTAGTACCCAAAATAAAAATAAAATCCTTAATTTTGCTTTACTTTTCGAAATCTTTTCTCATTTTAATATCGTTTTAGAAAAAAAGAAGGAAATATTTCTATTTATCTGAATAAAAATTCGAAATACGTTACAGTGAAAATAACAATATATTGTAATTAATTTTATTTTTTCAATGCTTTCTTTTCTTGCATTTCTTATATAAGAAATAAAAATCTCATTTTAAAATTGCTGAGTAATCAGAATATACATCGAAAATACATTTTTAACGCATGAAATAAATTTCTAATGCAGCCTGTTTTTTTTCCCTTCCCAGTTTTAATAAAGTTGTCAATATATACGGCACAGCGACAAGAGGCAAGGCGAAAATGAAGCGAAAGAAATTCAATTTACCTACTTGTTATGATAAACAAGTCTCCGTCCCGTTTTCTTGGGCGAAAGCTCGGAAACAACATCCGTCGCTTAAAGGGAGAGTGCCAGACGCGTAAACATTTCTTTATGGGCGCTTAATTTTTATCAACAGTTTCCATAAACACATAATCCCCCCCCCCACACACACCATGTTCCGGAGAGATTTGTATACGCTAGCAAGCTTTAGAGGTTATTTTAAACAACGTTCTTGAAGTAGTTCAATTTCACTTGTAATTGAATTTTACTATTTTAAAATGGGCGATGAATGTTTTGCAGATTTTTTTATAAAATGGAAAAAAAAAAGTTTTAATAAAAAAAGGGTTGTATATGGCCATTTAGTGTAAAATATTTTTTTTCTAATTTCACTATTAGATAATAAAATAAGCCACATTTTGAAGTTTTTGCTTACTATTCATTAACGGAACTTCTAGCTTTGAATGATTTTACTTAACTAATTGACTGACATTTAAATTCGATTTTCAAGACTTT
The DNA here is from genome assembly GCA_026289955.1 of Argiope argentata. Taxonomy (NCBI): domain Eukaryota; kingdom Metazoa; phylum Arthropoda; class Arachnida; order Araneae; family Araneidae; genus Argiope; species Argiope argentata. Next base: position 2,738,794 of record JAOUZG010009955.1, on the reverse strand, counting down.
GCGAAATGAACATGTAACTCATCTTACAAGTAATTTGTTTAGTTGAGAAATACACAAATGGAAATATAACTAAAAAAATGAAAGAAATAATATGTTTAGATACTAATTTATTGGTAAAGAAAAAGAGTTCTCCACCAAAGTTTGTTACGAAGAAAAGTTTTTGAGATAATGCTGCTTCAGAATTAGAAAAACATTTCTTACAATTTATTATTACTATTAGCATTTCAGATCTGTTATTAGAATCTATTTTTGTGTATAAATACTTAACAAAAGATAGAGATTTCTTAAAATTGAAAAAGTGATGAATCAATTGTGTGTATGTATGTGTGTGTGTGTTTGTGTTTGTGTGTTGGTTTGTGTGTGTGTGTGCGTGCGCGTGAGTGCGTGCTTAAGAATTACACAAGTAGTTCTGGTTAAGTGAAAAGAAACAAAAGAAATTAGCAAATAGTTGATAATTAAAGATGCATATTCATACCAGTGTATTGCTCCATTAAAGAACAATGTTTTGCATAATAGTCCCTATTATAAGAAAATTTCACGATTTTCGCAATGCTAAAATAGGTGGTAACTCATAAAAAGGTTATTGCAACCGTTCCTGCCTGAGTAACATGTTCTGGAAGATACTATCTACTGCAGTAGATAACATCTCTAAATTCTGCTTGCGTCACACTGAGCATTTATGAAATTAGTGGGAGTATTTAAGAAGGTGACAAACCTCGTAACTATCTACGGCAATGGGCTCAGGTTTCTATTTTGTAGTTTTTTTCCCTTGGCACAATATTCGCTTTAATACCAAGAAATGCGAATTAACAGAAAATCTTTCTTTTTTTTTCATTCAAAAACTGTCTCTGGTCGGCTTTTATGTATGAAATAATGAAATATGTATACAGTTGGTAAGTCTTTCGCGATTCATTACAACAGATTTAAAAACTAAAGTTATAAAAAATTAAATCACAACAGCTTTCAATTACATGCATTGCCTTAAATGTATCTATTTTACGTTTAAAGTCATGAGACTAGTGTTAAACCATTCAGTTTTCTATTTATAAACTGCTATTTAACTTGGCTTTAAATTTTTAAATCGATTTTCATGTATTTCTTAAAGTTATAGAGTTTGTTGTATTTCTATGACAGTACATTTACTCGTAAGTTAATCTATTGAATTAATATTTTATCACAGACCAAGAATTTATTGTTAAGAATTTGAGAACAAGACATTTTAAAATTCCCTTATTATTATATTAACATATTATAAATTAAAATATATAATAAATGATATTATAAGTATAGAATAATAACAGATTGTTAACAATTAGGAAGTAATTTAAAAAAGCATCAATTTTTAATTGTAATAACTAAAATTGTTTTTATAATAATTTAAATTCGGTTAACACATATCTAATATGATATTTGCAGCAAAAATTAAGCATAGATTTTTTTTGTCATTATAACTCATCTTATGAAAAGTTCCAATAAATAGTATGTTAGTTTGGAGAAATTTGTCTCAACTTTCAACTTGTCTTAATTTTTTCTTACTCTATCTATTTTAATGAATTGCCGCTAATTTTAATTAAGTGCTTTAATTTTAAAACAAAACGGGAAATTTTAAAATTCTGGTTGAAAATCAGTATTTAAATAAAGTATAAATTGGGGTTTAAATTTCCAGAATATTTTACCAGCAACCTCTAAATATTTTTGCAATTAAATGCCGTGTTATTTTTTTAATTATCTTTTCAGGAGACTTTTTCATCATTTTCAATCCTGTAATTGGACGTTTAAAGTACTCATTTTGTTGGCCTTATACTATTTCTAGAATTAACTCATTGACTCTAGTTAATAATTCCATTCCAGTTTTGAACATAACAATTCAAAATGGAATGGAATTATTAACTAGAATTTCCAGTTTTTCCAGTTTTGAACATAACAATTCCAGTTTTGAACATAACAATAATCACATTTAATTTATGATATATATAAATTATCGAGCCCTCAACGTGCGACAGATCAGCAAGGACTCGTGGCACTGCCTATTGTCACTCATTAGGTACATAGCCGATTCCTGTTCACGCGTCTCGAAATTTCATCAACCAATCAATCACTGCCATTGCTTAATATCATCGTGTAAGCAACCTATTGTATATATTCTAGCTTTACGAAATATGCTAAATGTGTAATATAACATTATTATAAAAATTGTACTTTTAAATTCCATTAATTCTTTTGAAATTAAATGATAGTTTAATCCATTTTTATACCTTTTAATGGACAGAATGAAGAAATCGTGCCATTTAATAAATGAACACAAGTTTTAAGTTCAGTATTGTTTTAAATCATCAAAACTAGCATAATATTTCTATACTTTTATTTCTGAAGCTTTTGTATTTTATATTTAATAAATATTCAAAATTCTTCATTATTAATAGCTTTCAGAAAGCTACTATAGAAGGATTAATGTAACTACTTTATATAGTATTAGTTTACATTTTAGATACTTAACCTAGAAACTTTAAATTTGTTCTAGCTCTATAAAAAATCGTGGATTAATTATTTTTAATTAAAAATTTAATTAATGGATTGAAAAGAAATAATTTAAAAAGATATCATAGAATCCATTCGTGCTGTTTATATTATAGTTAAAGTAATTCAACATTACAATACTGTTAAAAATTCATAACAAAAAACATTTATCAAATAACTATTATGGTTACTCGGAAAGAAAAATTACTATATTAGAAATAACTTGCTTCTAAAATTCATTTGAAAGTTGGTCATTAAGAAAAACGAAATAAGAACAAAAAAACTTTTACAAACATGCTATATTAAAGATAAACATATTTTCTTATATATTGTATTAAGGGAATTTGCAAAATATGTATTAAAAGGACAGATTTACTCGTTTTATTTTATAAAGACAGGTGCTTCTGAAAACGGTGCCTTCCTTTTTAGTGATTTAACAGCAATCTGCTGTCTTATTTAGACAGAGTGATGGAATTTTGAAGGAGGAAATGCACCTTTGAAGCTGCATGAAAAAAAAATTGGATGTATAGAGGATGTTTATAAATTGCATGTAAAGAGGGGAAATCTCATTTGTCATTGCTTTACAAAAATTTTGAATTTAAGAAAAAGTATCAAAATTTAAGAGCTATTTATATTTTTCAAACTATGCACTTAATGAAACTGGATCAATGGAATAAAATTATTTAAAAATTTTTTAGACTGCAATGGCTTTTTTTCAAAGGATATTAATTATTTCAAATTGATTAGAACTTTTAAGGATTTTCTGCAGGTTTCCAAGCAGATTTGTGATTTTGTTTTTTGCTTACTTTGTAATAAAAAATATTGAAACATTGAAATGTTCAAACTTTTCTTTCAATCTGCACAGATTTTTTAAAAAAAAAATTCTAAAAGTATTTAAAAATTTTAAAAGCAAAGTTACTTTTGTTTTATTAGTGCTACCGTACCATTTTTATATTCCAAATTTGTCTTCTTTTTTTTATCCAAAAAATAGTAATAAAAACTTCACTAGATTTACTGCTTATTTACAGTTTTTTTTAAACTTTCACTAAAATACTCTGCTTTTTTATAACAACGAAATTTACTTCATCTTCAGAATAATCAGAATTTCTTTAACTGGAACCTATGTTTCAAGCATCAAAAGTCATTTAAGAATCCAAATTAATTGCGCAGCATTCTTCTCTTAAAGAGTCGTTGCCGAGCCACTCTTTAAAAATATTCCCCTGGTGACGACGGAGTGTCGGACCACTTCCAGTAATGATAAGGAGCAATCTTTGAATGTCTGCGGAACGTCATGTGTCAGGCGCTTTGCGAAATATTACTTTAATCATCCCCCCTCAATTCCGGACTTCCGTTTACCTTAAGCTCAGCTCAGCTGCCAAAGACCTTGCAGTGGAGGAATTCATGCAATTGCTATAATTTATCACGCAGATTCGTTGAGGAGCTGGAGCAAGCACCGACTCACTTCGGCGAGAGTGGCTACAATTAATTTCAAAAAAGGAGAAGAATCGTTCGAAGAGAGGGCTAAGAAAACCCTCTTAAATTCTTTTAGTGGTTTCCTGAAGAGAATTTTAAATTGAGTTATGTTGTTTACGCTGTATAAAGTAGTTAGGCAGAATTACACGAGTAGGAATCAATCGTTATTTTGTAGACTTCATGTTTAAGTTCTTAAGCAAAACGAAATTATAACATACTATTTATAGCACAATATTTTATTTTGAAATATATCTCTGTTCCTTTTTTTATTGTTTTTATGTCCATGCTCCATCCCTTTTAAGCCCATGTCGCCAATGGTTGAAAAGGGATGTATAGAATCTCGAAAATGTTATAAATGTTTCATCTCTTCATCATATTTGATATAAAAACGTAACGGGAACTTTTGTCTTCTTGCTTAGAACGGCACCAGGGGGCCTTCCCCCTCCCCTCCCGATTGCTATACCTCTGAAATGTAGTTTGAATAATGAGTCCTTTTACAGCAACACAAAGATAATATAAAGAAAAATTTCAAATTCCTATCAGAAAATGAGGATAGCATTTCAGCTTATACCTCTTTCTATAAACTTCTATTCTGCATCAGCAAAAGAGCGCTTATCATCCGAAGTCAAATTTAAAATGCCATAGACTCAAATACACTGCGAATCTTAGAGTGAATGTATTTTGAATCAGAACTCTCACCTGCGAAGCCGAAATTACTCCACTGTGGTCTGTAATTGTATCTTGAAATGTATACATGTAGTTTGGTTGCTACGCTCAAAACGATTCTCTGCAATGATATAACGCTCCCTGACTTTTCTAACTGTAATCATTCCAAATAAGGTATAATTGACTGAGTATGTTACAAATCATTTATGACGAAAAAAAGTCAAATTTTTCCCTTGAATTTAATATTTTTACTGAGTACAACATGAGAATGTTTATTCTGATTGCCTTTTTGCTTATCAATGAAACCAAAATTTGACAAGAGATTACAATTGTATTCATAAGATAACATACAGCTTTTATTGATATAAATAATTTCTATTTATGAATATTGCGTTTACAGGCATGACGTCGACAGCAATGATTCGAAATTTGATAAGTTAACCAACCTTTTTTAAATGTTAAACTTATGTAACAAATTTCCTCTGCATAGCTTTATGCATTTTGTAGTTATTGAGCTGCTATACAGATTTCTTGTGAATGAACTTCTTTCTAAATATGACAGAAATCTACAAATTTAGTCACACATCTAAATATTACATTTCATCCGTCTAGCTCAAGGGGTTTTTGAATTACCGTTCATAGATAGATATAATGCTAAAAATTGGTTCCTCAAAATCAGGGATGTCTGCAACGTGAATTTTTCGATTATTACAATAGTTCCTCTATACTCCATATACGAGATAGTCAAAGCAGATGGAAAACAATAACAAATAAACTATGATTGCAAAACCGATTTGATTCAAACATATAAATCATTCCAAGTACAAGATTGAAATGAGATTCTAAGTGCTAACTTAATGAATTAAGATATATAATTAATGAAATTGCAACTAGTAGAAATTTTCAGATCCCAATGATTTAATAGTTAAATTTAAATTTTATTCCTTTTCAATTGCTCTAAACTAATAATAAAAGTGAATGCATGCGTGTATTAGCATTTTATAGACCAAACTGTCTCACCTACAGCTATTCAATTTATGACATACATATTGGGGAATGTGGGGATGTACAAATCGGATTGATTATTTTTTTTTTGAGATTCTAATTGCAATTTTAATAAATTAAGAATTAAGCTAAATGTTGTCATTTTTATGGAAATATCTTTTTATGATATGTGGCTATGTTCGGATTACGTTATAAATGTTTTTGAAAAATCTTCTAAAGTAGTTATATTTTTCGTACTTTTACATAGAAACCGATTAAAAATCCATCTAAGAAATACTCCATTAAAAATGTTTACTGGATTTTTTTAATTGAAAAAATTAATTAAATTTAAATTAGAAGAATTTTTTTAGTTCAGAATTTTATCAAATGATTTGCAAATAGCTTAAGAAATTTATTATCTAGTTCTGAATTTTAAAATTTTTTTATTCATTTATTAAAATGTTATGAGATTTCCAATTTTTTTCGCATTGAAATGACTACAAATATATTGAGATGATTAGACTACTTATTCTATTGATTAGGGACTGAATACCATATTGAGGAATTATTATATCAAATTTAAACAAAAAATATATAAATTATATTTTAGATTATGAAGGTTATCTTTAAAAAAATTCTACTAAAGTTTACAATGTAAGAAAGCAGCATTTAAAGATGTAAAACAACGTTAAAATTTATCTAAAAGCAAATATAAAAATTATTATAACGACTTAAAAAATTGTCTTAAAAATAATTATTTTCGTTTAAAAGCAATTATTTTATAACGATTTTATAAAAAAAAATATTGAAAATAGTAATTTTTAAAAAGCAACACATTTTCTTAAAACAAGATACTACCTATTTTAATTATATCAATTTGATAGTGGCACAAAATCTTTTTCTTTTTCTGAATTTAGGCAATTTTTAAAAATTATTTTTTAAGGAAATCTTCAATTATAAATTACATTTGTTACTCAGAATATTTCTTATCACTTTAATTGCTTTATCTAGTATTTAATCGCTCGAGTTTCTACCCTTATTGGAAATTAAAAAATGATTTTGATTAATATCTTTGTAGATTACAGAATAGAAAAGAGCCATACTTAACAAAATTATGAATGGATGAACAAGACATTAACATCCTTTTTAATAGAGTCATGATGACATGGAATTTATCTCCAATGGAATAGTTCATGTACACAATAAACGAGCAATACAATTAAAATAATATGGTATTAATGACAATCAATTTGAAGAAATCAAGGAAATGAAATTATATCTGAAAGTTGTATCTGAAATCAGATACAAACAGTATTCTCCGCTAAACATCAGGTAGCCGGAAGCGATTAGCTAATAATAAATTCAATTGAATAATAATTCATTTGAATTTTTTTATGTATTTACGACAGGTCAGTTTGATAAGAATAATTTGTTATTTAATTGTGTATTTCTATTATTTTATTATTTTAGCGTTGATATATCCCGATTCTTAAAAAAATCATTTACAGAAAAAGGATTTTTTTTTATATTTATACGAATGCAAAATTTAAATTATTAATACTTAATTATTGCCTGATATTAATTAGGTATTATTAAGAAGTATTTGAAATCAATGTATTCAAAGTATTCAATATTCTTACACGGCACATTTTGACGTGCATCACTTATTGCCGTTGGGATCTTATAGTTTTCATGTCATTCCAACTAATAAATAATTTAAATATGTAAGGCGCTGAAGCATGATTCGTTTTTTGAAGGAGCAACCGGCATCAAGGCCATTTTTCATATCGCCATATATATTAAACGGACCAGTTTTCTCATTAGTTTAAAAGTGTGAAAAACTACTTATCTTCGAACGATTGATTAATCTTGTGATCATATTGGTTGTTTTCGATTACTATAATGCTGAAAATATTATGATCCGGCTAAACTTTCTCTCAGTAATGATCTATTTTTACACAAATGCATTTAATTAAACATTGGTGCAGTCTTAAAAAAGCTTGTTACATTCGATTTGTTACCTTTCTTATCACATATTTTACCCACGGTCGTTTGCTTTCTACATATTCAGCACTAACATGCAACGAAAATCAAAGTATAAACCCTATTTTAACAAAATGCCTTATATTTAACCCTTCTGTATTCCTGTATTTAACTCTTCTTATTTATAGTATTTTAAAACTACGATTTTAGATTTGAAGGACTTATCGAGAAAGAGACCTCATCTAAATTTATCCCATTTCCTTGGAAATATTGATTTTGTATCTCTAATTTAAGTTTTTACCCATGTTTTTAATTTTTGGGAGATGAGAGTTTATTAAACTTTGTAACAGTAATTGTTTTACCTTTTGATTTTTTAAATAAAACTAAAACTTTCTTTAATATTTTCTGACTGATAGTAATTAATATTACTTATTTAAGTCATTTTACTTGATTTCATATTTTAGTCTTGTGTTTGGCACAGCATAACCCGGCAATGGCTTTTGTACCATAAAACACCAAATTCCATTTCCCTTATTATCAATATTCCGTTGTTTTGTTTCAAATCCAAAGGAGATGAATGGAAAACAAAATGAATTTTTTTTAAATGCGGTAATATTAGCTCATAGTCGCAGTACTTTAAAACTATTCTTCAAAATAGAACATCAAAAATGTAACTTGAAATAAGAAGGATTCAGTAATTTGTTCTATTAGAAGTTGAAAAAAGCATTTCAATGCTATTAAAATTTTACTGTCATCTGAAATCTAGGTATTCGTACCATTAATGTATAAGATAAAAAAGATTATTTTTGCCAAAATAAAATACTGCCATTGGAAATATTTGAGTCTGTCCTTCAAAATTTGGAATATCTAATGAAATTCTGACTGGTAGCAACGTTAAAAACCATATAAGTTTCCTATTAACAATTAAATATATATATTCAATTTCTGGAGGATGTAAAAACTAATTTTTTATATTTTCAAAAATTATCACGGAAAAAATACCAAAATATCGTTTAATTTTTAATTAATTAAAATTTTATTAAACATTTTTTAATTTTTTCCCGAATGCCGTTTTTACTTTTGAAAGGATATAAATACTAAGTTTAGAAGTTGTAAATTAAAGCGTCTGCCTTATAAAGTACTAGTGCGGCATATACATTTGTCTTTAATACTAGTTGAGACAAAGACAATTAATTCATGAAATTGATTGTAAATCTTTGTAAACTAAAAATGATACGGGTTTCCGAAGGTTTCACTAATAATCCTTCAAAAGTGAATTCCCATTTATACCATTATTATCTTCGTCTTTATTCGTTTTTCGCCATTATTTATATTTACATACCATAAATAATGATTAAGAGACCTTCCTGCATATTACTTTTGTGGTTGAAACTAAAAATATTATTAATCGATAATCTTCGATGAAGCAAATATTTTTTTAATTAATTAATTTCAATAAAACGAAATCTAAATTTAACTTTTTTTATTATTTTGCTGCGTTATTCAAGTTCTTTTTTGTATAAATTTAAAAAAAAACGTTGAAAAGGAAAATTCAGCAATATAGGACATAAATGAAATTTATATATTTTAAATCATAAAATATTCCCATACTATGTAAATTTTATGAATTCATGGGTCTTTTTACCAAATTATTCGACATTAAAAATTCTTGATAAAATTTTTGAGAAGTCAAATGTTTTAAGTATGTATAAAGAAAACATGAAAAAAAAATTTCAAAATTAAAAAAAAAAAATCTCTCTTAAGAAAGGAAACTCATCAGTAAACAATACAAACTTGAGAAACATGAGCAGCAATCACAATGTCTGCATTACTGAATTTGCCAATGTTAGAAAATATTCTGTCTCTACATTTAGTCAATTTCAAACTTTAAGATAAAAGCCAGAATTTGTATTAGTATTTTTGACATGAAAACAGTAAATCTATGTCAAATTTTGGACAAAATATTTGTTCATAGAGTCTGTATTCCAGTGTGTAATTTTAAATGTGAAAACTTGTATTATCAATATAGCTGTAAATGAGTATCAAGTTTTGAAACTTACTGATCAGCTGATAGTGACAAAATGACCACGAAGTCTGTCACAGCATGGTCCATATTTTGCAAATATATAAGGGATATTACTAATATTCTTAAATAGTTATATACAGTATCCATTGAATAATGGTTTATTTCAAGGTTCAAAAATATCATGCACAAACTGTAAAAAAAATGGGATTGATTTGTGGAAGAAAAGTGAATAATTGAATCTAAAAACTATCTAATTTTGGAAAGTCGACAGATTTTTAATTTTGTGGGAGAGGAAGATTGATGTTGGACAGCATCGGATGTACAGCTCGTTTTCAAGATAAATTTCAATTACTTAAGAAAATAATGATAACAATATACCTATGTTAAGATGAAAAAAAAATCCTAAGAAATATTTGTGAAGAATGATATCTTACTAACAAGAGCAGCAAAGCTAATGTGTATCAAGTAGCAAAAAAAAGGAAGAAAGAAAGAAAGAAAACTTTGGAAATATTCGATCTTTAAAATAAAAACATAAACAAAAAACACGGAATTTTAATTAAGATTCGTACATCGTAAAAAGGACACCGAGGAATACATTATTTGCTACATAAATCATTAGTCGAAAACAAAAAAAAAGAATTATCTGTTAAACCTATGATGCGTAAAATGTTTTACAAAGTTTTATGGACTTAAGAAAAGAGCACTTTATGATTCACTATTCTGTGTATTTTCTTTAACAAAATTCTTTAAAAGTCTTCCTTTTTTTATTTCTGTTTTAATCAATTTTAAGAATGCCTTAGATTTAAATCACAAACAAGCGATAAAATACTTAGCTTGAATAAATATATTATATTAACTTTTTTTTCAATTTTATTTTAGTTCACTTAGTTTCATGCTTAAGCAATTATTCTCTTCTCAATTCAGAATTTGTATTGTAAGGGTTATATGCCTTTACATATTTTTTGTTTAAATTTAACTTCAATTTGGGAACTTCGATTCTTTATAGATATGAAGTTGCTGTATATTGTTTCTCATGGCTGGTAACTTCATTTAATTAGTTAAACGTTTGATTAAATGCATTTATAGAGTTTATGAAATGAACATTGAAAAAATCTTTTACACAGCTTGAAATGTTTTTTCATTTCGAAACTAGCTTTATTTAATTTAAAGATGATTTTTATTCATGATTTAATAAATGTGTCATTTTTTGTGTGACTTGAAGCAATTCTACATCTAATGAGAATAGCGTATAAAATAAAACCATTAAAAAACTGAGAAATGATTTAGAGGGGAGAATATTTTTTTATTTATAATACATTATTCGATATCTACATATTTTAAAACACATAAATTTTCGACATTTAAGTATACATAAAATTATAAAATTGTTTCAGAAAACATAAGCTACTTCGACTGTAATTTTAATATCAAGGTTAATTCAAATATTAATTGCAAACTGCTATTTTTATGACAGAATAAAAATTCGATTATTATCTCTCTGATAACAATATTTGAACACAATAAGTTATTGCAAATCCTAATTTCATTCTGATTATAATGTAAATCAATACATTATAATTAACACATTGTTCACTATCAACTTTTATAAATGTTGAAAACTATGTTTCAAGATAAAAAGTTTTCATGCAATAAAATCCATAGCATTTTAGTCAAACTTTAGTCGAGGGATAAATCATACCACAGCATTTTTCCAGATATAATTCATTATTCTTTTATTATCACTATTTCAAGTGGGAATTAATGAAATGAGTAATATTCTACATATCACTTTTGGAAAAAATTTCAAAATAAATAAGAATTTCATGCAGTAATCATTTGCAGAGGGGTTACTTGGTCTATTGCAAAAAGCCTCAATTTTGAAAAGAAAATCAGGATTAAAATGTGCATCTAAAGGTAACATCAAATATTTCTGTATGTTTATTACATGCAATGGGATATTTCACTAGAAATTTCTTATTAATTTTATGAAAATTTGGAAATAAACCTTGAATTTTCAAATTTGGATTTGATGATAGCTTGAAATAAAATGCTAATTTATTTCTGTATAAGTATTAGTTAAAATAATAATTTCGATTAAGTTTTAAATTTTGATTTACGTTAATTTCGTTTCATTCTACATTTGTTTTATCCATGCAACAAAATTTCAAAGTTTCCCTTCATATTTAATGACATGAATTTTTTGCGTTTCTGGTGATTTTGCCTTTGTACCTGCCATTTAAAGATATTTAAGCGCAGTAAAAATCCTTCTCAAACAAATTATATAAAAGTTATGTTATATTTAAGGGAAAAATAGAATGGAACATGTCTAATTTGAAGTGAAAAGAACTGCAATAAAAATTATATTTACTCAAAAAATTCGAACTAAGACAAACCGAGAATGCAAAAAAAGGCAACAGGAGTTTTTGTATACTACAATTTAAGTTTTATAAATTGTGGTAAAGATTCATTTTTAACATATTTAATTGTTGGTAAGCTAATTTAAATTATAAGAAAGGATAATTGATGTTAAATCGCAAGCCATAAAGTGAATAAATAAAATTAAAATACATAAAATTAAATTTTTAAAAAATGAAAACTTGCAAGGAGGTAAATGAAATTCTTGAACTCTTAAGTTTCTCGTTTTCGGTTATTATATTAGGATGAGTAATAGCATGACATGAAAAAGACTTAGAAACTGGTTAAACTTTAATAAATAAAGAGTAACTGCATCTAAATACTGATATATGTGACATTGTGAATATGGTAATTATAAAAAGGATTTCGAAATAAATATTACACTTTCCGTCTGCTTTTTTTAAGCTTTTAGAAAAATAATTAATTTTTATTGCTTTTAAAAGATTGTATATATCCTAACAAAATAAATAAAGCATAAGGGGTTCAAAATTCTAACATTTTTAACTAACGTAAATAATCCCAAGATAAAAACAATTTTTAATTTTGCTTTTCAATTATACCAAATAAATTTAGTTTATTGACAATAATATGACATTATGTTAAAAATAAATTCAAAGGAATGGCTAAAAATTCGAATTAATCAAGTTTCGATGCATATTTATATTTTTCTAAACAACTCATTTCTGATTTGAGCAAATTTGCTTGTTATTGTTATTGTGTGCTAAAAGAATAGTTCTAATCAATAAAAAAGTCTCGAGATGGAAAATCAGCAAAGTATTCTGGCCATATTTATTATTCAAAAAGCTTGAAGGATAGATAAAAAAATGCATTCAGCCAAAGCCAGTTCTTTGCTTATTCAATCTAATTAGTGTCACTTCCCAGAATAATAGTTTTGATGCATGGTGGAAAACATTACTGCAGTTATCAGCATCATTTGTCACGGGGACTTCAGGTGCATGTCATTTTCCTTAGATGTTACACGAAGGGCTCTATTCTTCGGAAGGTTTTCTAAACTGAGGTTTGCTTTTTTTATGTAAATTTTTAGCGGATGTGGTAAGTTGTTAAACGATCTTTCTAAAAACTCATTTGTTAGGAATTTTGAAAAGTTATTCAGTGTGATCTTCAGGGTAAAATATTATTAATTTTTTTAAATGAATTTTCCGTTAAAGAGTTGTTTCGCTTTTAAAACTTACTCAAGAAAGGAAGAAAAACCTTTTCGTTTCTGATGGGGTTAATTAATTTAAGAGGAGTTATTTCTTTAGCGATAAATTCTTTAGCAAGTTTTAATTTTCTATTTCTTCCATAATATTAAATTAAAATTAAAACTCGATATCATATATTAGAAAAAATTGCATTAAAAAGTATTTCAATTACTATAAAGCTTGTACCAATGTTACCACAAGCTAGAGGACTAGAAATTTCTGGGTGTAGCACTCGATTCTTCAAATGTTCTGCCATGCATCTGAGCTCGAAATTTTTTTAAATACATTGTGACCAAGTGTCAAAAATGAAGGGGAGGGGGCTATTCAATTCTACATTTCAAAATTTTAAGATCTATAATAATTGTACTGTAACTTCTCAGCGAAGCATAAGTTTATCAGTCATTGTTATTAGTGTCGGATTTTCGGTTATTTAGACTAAGAAGGCTGATAAGCAAAAAGGAGGGCTGCAAACAAGTCGATTAAAAAGGTCATCAATCTAATAACAAAATAAATACATTTATAAAAAATACAAATTTTATGAACTACAATCAATATGTGTTTATTCTGAACTATTAAAATAAATATTTAATAGATTAAAATGGGACTTACTCTTAATTTATTGGAACATTAATTACATTATATTCATTCTGTAAAATAATAATTTTGAAATTCATATTTTTTTGAAGTGTCTTGTAATCTGTCATGCTAGTTAAATGCTTTTCTTAAAGTAAAATCATTAATTGAAAGATAATATGTTTAATCCTTCATTGACACTTTAACATTTTAATCATTTTTAAAAAATAAATAAAAATATTAAGAAGCCTTATACAAACATACATTTAAACTGAATTTAAATTCATTGTTAAAATATTGAAAATTTTAATTTGTAGAGAAACATTTCAATCATTTAAGATTTTTCAAAATCTGAAATTTTTTTAATATTTAAGATTTTTCAAAATCTTAAAACAATTTTTAAAAATATCTTATTGATAATATCCTTTTTGAAGTTTGTGAATATTTAGTAAACCTCACATTTTTCTTCGTATTATATTTACAAACAAAAATCATTTTCAAATAAACTTAAATTTAGTTAACTTCAATTTTTTTTTATTCAGTAGTTTTATTTTATAAAATAAAAAAGCAAATCCAGATGAAGATTCAAAGAGAGATCGAATTCAAAGAATAAAAAAATAGGCAATAATTTGATTTACTTTTTTAATTTTTCTTACATCCCGTATTTCAAACATGGCATGTTGTATAAATTTTATTTTATTTTAAAAACGCTTATATTATATAGCTCATTTTAAAAATGCTTTTATTGAAAAGGTAGCATCCAAAAAAGAAGAGAAGAAAGAAAGAAGAAAGAAAAGAAAAAAATCCAGAAATATGATCTAAGAGAAATTTTACCTTTTATTTTACTTTCATAATTTATATGATGATGACTTTTTTTTCTATTCAAATTAATTATATACACACTAAAATGAAAATCACGAATACTTTTAGGGAATAAGTGTTTGATTTGTGTGTCCAAAAATTCTCGTTTTTAAGTTTCAAATATTGTTTATTTCAAACTTGTCTTTGGACACCAGCTGGCTAACCAGGATTAATGGTTGTTAAAATTTTCAATTAAATATTTTAGGGAAGTTAGTATTAATGGCTTTTTCAGCAAAATACTCTTGAGCTTGAAATTTTGATACCATATTACTCATACTAATATTAAACTAGATTTGACTTAAATAATACGAAATAATGAAATTATAATACAGATATTTTAAAATTTATTGAAATCTTTTTCTGAATCTTTTTTTCAATCATTATCGTTTCATATTTATTTAAATTCATGATATCGCGTGCTAAATATTAATATTTTCTCTTTTTAATTATCAAGGAGAATCAATTTCTTCAGATTTTAATATGAGCTTTTGTTCGCATGATAACAGTGGATACAAAATAAGTTTTTCGTCCAAGTGTAACTTGGAAAGGTTAAATTTTGGATGCAGGTTAAATTTTATTTTCCCATTTATGGAAAATACATTGTTGGAAATTATGTTTGAAATATTTTTAAAAGTTAATTAAAAAATAAAAATAAATTATAACACAAGACTTTAATTTTTAAGTTTAAAATTTAAATTTTTAAATTTTAAGATGATGTAAAATTATTTTTTTTGCAATATTTTGGGAAGTTATCAAAATTTGATTTGTTTTGCACTTAAAAGTCAAATAAAAATTTAAACTCTAAATATTTTTTTTAATTCTACGAGGATTCTATTTATTTTATCTACTTCTTATTAACTGTATATGATATTTCTAGGAAAGATTACAAAGAACAAAATTTTGGTAATGGAGTGGTAAAAAGATATTGTATGTCTTTCAGAAAAAATAAAAAACATGTATACAAGTGGCATTCTAGAACAGAAATCAGAAAGAAAATAAAAATATTAATGAAGCAAGAAAATAATGTTTCTGTTTATACTTCACAATAAGTTTTTATAAGAACAATTTCAAAAACTGCTAAACTTATTGATCTCTTATGCTAACTACTAAAAGGAAAGTTTCATGGGTAGAAAACAGACCAACAGCGAAATTTAAATCATTTATTAACATACAAATATTGCTTTTCCTTCCACATTGCATTGAAATATCTCATTCAAAGTATTCTTCCCGAAGAAAACCATAAAAGTTTGGTGAAGTAAAAGGATTAGATTTTTTTCATGAATAGAAAATCCTCTGGCTTGAAGCCACATGCCTAGAGTGTAACATGTTGCTCCTACACATCTCCTAAGTGGAGTAGTTGGCACAAAGCCCTTCCCATTCACAAGTTTCAGCTGAATGCACAATTTCCTTGAAGACACTACTTAATAGCACACTTTCGTTTTTTTTAACCACTCATACTCTTCTCTTTCATGAGAAATGGAGAGCAAAATTCTTGGATAAGTTGGAATAAAACGGATCATTGAAGGGTCTAGTTTTAACACTTCTTTAATAGAGGAACAGTGGTTTGTGGTTATTTTTTGGCTTTTCCTCAAATGACAGCTTGTGTACACACTGAAAGATTGAAGAGCTGTTTAGGATGATGTATTATGGGGTTTTATTTGAGCTACCTTAATTGACAGCTGACAATTTTTCATTTTTTTTTTTCTTTTGATTTTTTTTTGAAGAATTTTGTGAAATTCAGCTAAGAATTCAAATCAACCTATACTATATATATTAATTTATATATTCTGATATTTAATAAAATTCTTGCAACATATCAAACCATTGTAATCCTAAATGTCACATATAAGGGAGTATGAGACACCGTTCTATTCAGTTATTTACTTATATACAGTGGTAATATTTCTACTTGCACGGCGAATTGTCTTTATCTTCTAAGGAATATAATTTTGATGTTATTTTTCAAATACGCATTCTTTTTATTATAACCATTATAAATCAAAATAATTTTGAATTTATTTTGTAAAATTTATTATAGAAATTTGGGATTTTCTTATAAAATTTTTGCAATAGGGCTTCACTTATTTAAACAATCTCTCATACATCCAATTGAATTATCTCTCATTTTTTTGCAGTATAGAATAAAGTAAAAATTAATGTAAGAAAAAATAAAATTTTTAATTAATTTTATATAAATACGATGAACAAAATAAAACTCTAATATTTTCTCGAATGAAATTAAGGGTTTCAATGTAAGATGCCATTGTTTCCTTTCAATTTCAGATACCATGGTGCTAAATTGTTGGAATGACGCTCTATTTAAGATGCCTTTGTCCTCAAAACTATGACTGAAGCATAAAGAATTTTTTATAGTGTATGTGAGTGACATTTTAAAAACAACTATCAATTTTAAATGCAAATATTTTATAAATATATTCCATAAAATATTCTTAAATTAATTTTAAAGTATTTGGATTAAACTTTTAATTTATTTCCCTTTAGAAATATCTTTGTGAGAATTTGCGATATTAAATGCTAGAGTCATAAACATTATTTACTAGTAGTACTTAGCCAAAGTTTCTTTCTTATAGACTAATTTTTTATGTTTCATTAACATGCTTCAAATATTTTCAACATTAAACAAACAAATTAAATATAAAATGTAAATTTGATGTAAAAATTGTAACTAAAATATTGCATGAATAGTTCATGCTTTTAAAAAAATGTCAGCAACATCTTATAACGACAGATTGAAAGCTGGTATAATATTTATATATTTTTAGTGAAAATATCATTTTATTTTGATAAAATTATTACTTCAGAAGTCTTTAAAATTAAAATCACAACGAAAAAAACAATTTCGTTTTATAAATTAGATTATAATTAAACAAAAAATTCTATATTATAATATTTAATAATATTTTGTCTATTTCTTATTCATAGACCTAAATTTTATTATAAAATATAAAATCAAATAAAAAAAGAAACATTATTATATCATAGATTTAAATACAAAGGTATTCTGCTACGCGCTATTTTTTTAAGTAATGAAATTATGACTTGGGGAAAGAGTTGACCGAAATATATTTATAAAGTGATTACATAAATAAATGTATACATTAAAAGTATATTAGACAATCATTTGTTAGAGAAAAGGTTCAATCAGAAGAATCTGATTGTATCAGAAAAGTTATTCTTTAAGTTCAAACATGGAATTGTTTTTATTCTAACAGAAAATTTTACAATATTTCTTTTAAATATAATTTTAAAAAATTACTTAGAATACCTATTCTTACTCAGAATATTTTTCTTCACAGATATAACTGATATATTTATTCTGAAGAAATTAACTGCTTTCTAACTTAACACTGAAAATAGCTTTTAATATGTTCGTTCATCTTGTTTATCAAATTTTGCTTTAAAATAAAATATTAATTTTCATAGCTATTTGCAAAATAATAACGCTGATTGAAAAATACACATACATAAAATTATAAAAGTACTCACATTCTGTACGAACTGTTCTTGATGAATTGCAGTTTTCAGCTTGTAATAATCACGAATGTAATCCATTGACAGGCAGTTGTAATCCATATTATTTTAATCTTCTTTTCAATTTAGAATTTAAACTAAGAAAAAGTAAATCAATAATACTATTTTTGAGCCAAATTGCTGGATTTAAATTGATTTCTGCTTTTAATTGCTTGCGAAACAGGAAGAAGGAAAATAAAACAAATAAGAATTTTCAGACGATATTTTTAAAAACCAGCAATTCTAAAAATGAAAATATTGTAAATATATAAATTGAATGTGAACAAAATAATAGGATTGAATGGAATATGTAATTCGGAACTAAATCAATATATTTATATAAATAGAATTCGAATGAAAGTTTAGAAAGGAATTTTAAAAATTAGATTGGATAACGCAGAAAATGCAGCAATTCTGAGAATTTTTTGTAAACCTTTATAAGAGTTTTTGGCAAATTTCCTTGCTTTTATTTTAAGAATTATTTTATAGTTATATTATTTCTGTAATAAAATGCGAAAGTATATTTCGAAAATTCCTTCATATAAAGAATTTAAAAGAGAATCCGTGAAAATTATTATTTCCAAATTTTTGAAATTTTAATATTTTCTATTATTATTCTTTAAAAAGCATTTAACCATTTTTTGTCATAATTGATATTATTTTTATAGAAGAAATAATCAGTGATTAATATTAAAATTTCTACACTCCGATTGCTCCATATTTGAATGCAAAAATCTTTAATTTAACATTTGCAGAGGTTTAAAAAGGGTTGATTCATAATTTTAAAAAAGTTAAGGTCATTTTTTAAAACAAAAACGAAACCATTGAAATTGCAACAATGGCATATTGTAAAAACATTCAAAAAATCAAATATATTTTATTTTAACTATATTTTCCAAATATCGTTTACTTCTACTAAAATACAACTTTTTCTCTATTCATAAATTAAAAGGTTTAAGACGTTAATTTAAAAACAGATAAATATAAATGTTTCTTAAAACAGTGACGTAGTTAAGCATTTAGATATGACAATGATTGCATATAATTTAGAAATAAATTTAAAATTCCCAACTGTAACGAAAAATGTCATACAAAATTAAAAAATCATGCACTTTTTTCAAAACTGATTAAAAGAAATCATTCAAAATTTAAACAGTAAAATATTTTGCTAGACTCAAAAATTGAAATTACAATCGAAGTATTTTTTTAAATAAAATTTTGAACTTTATGTCAATTACTTCCATAGGGACATAAATATTACGAGATATATTTTAAATTTATCATAATATTGAAGAGAGTAGAGCCTTATTTCTCCAAAGAAGTTCCGTCTCAGTAAAGGTCTAAAGTGTAATACTTTTCAACAGTTAGCTTGTTTAGTAGATGGTGAAGAAAAGTTTACCTTTCCTCTTCTTTGAGGGTCGATATCCTTCGATTTATCGGCCGTTGCTGACTGGACATGTTGAAATCGTGGAAAACCCTCGTTGTTTGTGTCGTTTCTTCGCCATCCTCGCCACCAGCATCAGCCGGTGACCGATACGAACGGTCGAATGCGCGTTACCTTTTACCCCGGAACGGATAGGAAACCCTACTTTTTTTTTTATTCGAGGGGGCGACCATGCTCTATACGCCACTGTCGAGAGTAGCATCACCCCTTTTCTCCCCCCTATCGTCTGATCGATACGCAGCAGTTTGTTTCGTTCAGTATACCCCCCTTCTAGAAAAAATTGGATGAGGGGTCAGATGACTCACCTGTGGGGCTGGGCGTCATGGAAGGTGGTCGTTGAATGGAAGTGATGAGTTTAGATTTTCAGCCGGGACTGCAAGCGGTGTGCCCCGATCTCCGAAGGGGGCCCTTGCCCTTCATCCTTCCTTCCTCCTGGGCCTGTAGAGAGAAGAGGTCGCTTCCCAACCGGAGGAGGCAGATCTTGGGAGTGTTCTGCCCATGCTCCGCGAGGCGCCGCAGATGCCCATTCATTCAGACGCCATTCAAACGCTGCTGCCTCCCCACCCCTCAGTCGTGATTTCTCTGCGAAAGGTAGTCCCTCGCACCTCCGGGGGAGCTCCGGCGAAGGACTGCTATTGCAATTACATTAGGGATACAAGATGGAGATCTACAGGATCATTGATCATTGAGAACTCTTCTCTCTAAGGTCAAAGATCGCCGATGTATTGGATTTGCTGGTTTTTCAAAGTCACCTCTCATCATTCTGCTTATTTTATTCGGTGTACTCGGTATGGTAAACTGTCAAAAACAAAACAAAAAAAATCATTTGTGAAATCGAAAACTAGTATAAGTGGAACCAACAGATTTTTTTTTCTTTCTAAAATAAGTTTCAACTTTCATTGTTTTGTATTGCTACATTTTTTCCCTCTATGTATGTATGAAAATGGATGTATATTTCCATAGCATTAACAGTATCGATCCTCTTCTTTTCTGATGCTCCCCTTCCCCGGCCAAATTAATAGCCATGAAAATATTTCTTTAAATGTGACATTTCGATTGTTTTTCTTTTATTCGTTTTCAGACTCCTAATTTGTATGTTATAGAGGAATTCCTTGGATATATTCCTTCCACAAGCGAAAATAAAAATCAAAGGGACAAAAATTTCTTAGTTTTTTTAAAAATCAGTAATACGAAAAGTGAGAACAAAGAATACCCCCTTTTTTTGATAATTATTTTTAAACAATTCTATAATATTCAAGTAACATTTCCCAATAATAGAAAAAGTGAAAACCTTATATAGTTCACAAAATGAAAACATAAGTGTTTTTAGTTTATAAAAGTCCAATAATAAAGGAAAATTGTGTGCAATTTATTTTAAATCGAATATTAATTGGTAAAAACATATATTTGATGAATTAATTTCTCAGAATTTTTTTTCTTAAATGAAAGGAATAAAATAGCATACCACACAATAATGTTTTAAAAAATTGTTTAGAAATTATTTTGAATGCATTTTGTATGAATTACTGTTCAGTAGAAATTTATATTTAATGCGTTTGTTACACAGATTTTTAATGATAGAAATAAAAGGTGCTTAATGTTAGAAATAAAATAAAAGTTGAAAATCCCTAGTAGCACATATATATTGTACAATATATATGTGCTACTATAATAAGCAACATCGCAATATTGAATGATTTAACATAGAAATATGCTATGAAATATTTTCAATTTATCCTACGGGAGAGCAGATTTATACTAAAATTCAAATGAAGAAAAACTAAGTTTAAATTCAAATATAATGAGAAAAAAACGTTTTTAACATAAAGGTATTAGTGATAAGTTTTCTTGCTTTTAAAATTTATAATATATAATACATAATTAATAAATAAGTAATCAGTAATTTTAGTAAATAAAAAACAATGTAGATAAAAACGTTTTAAATTTAATAATTTCAATGTTTATAAGTACAAAATTTTAATAAACAAGCAGTAAAGATTATTTTAAGCATAATAATTGCATGAAAGATTCATGTATTCCTGAAAAAATATGTTTAAAACGCTTTAAAAGAATATGAACTTTTATTATTTGTTTTTCGAGTAAATCACCAATGAAATAAACAAATGTTTATTAATACAAGGGGAGGACAAATTTAACTGGTAAAAATCATTTTAAAATAAAAAAATGTATCAGTTTTATTTCAAATTTACCTAAATAACTATAAATAAATAACCTCATATTAGTAGGAAATTCAATGAAAAAGCAAGGTTAAAACTTTTAGGCAAAATTATCAAATTTTCTTGAAAAAGTTCATTTATAATAACATCCCGTTGTAAAGCAACACTAGGTATATTTTGGGATGGATTTCGTAATTTGGAACCGCTGTGAGAAAACGAAGACGACACCTGAGCTGGCATCCCTTCTCCAAACCTCCACAGCACGCCAGCGAGAAGACGGTCGGTACTGACACATCAGCATAATGTAAATATTTGCTCAGTAGCGATGTTCTGGTGAAGAAGAAAGCTCTTCAATCATTTCTAATAGGATGATTAACTTCAGCGGCTAACAATATCTTTGAGCTCAAAAAATAAACCCATAATACAAAACTCTTCATCCTATGTCTAGTAGTTCAAGCTTAACCCATTTACCGCTGGTGTTGCGTTGACGCAACAGTCAAAACAAATGCGTATGAAAGTTTAATGGACTAATAAATTTTATATAAATTGCAATTTTTAAGTTGTCTAAGAAAAGAGGAATATCTCGGTGAAGCAATATTTAACATAATTAATAATTTTATTTTTAAAAACGAAGATCAAATTTCAAGTATTTCTCATTCAAAACTGTTGACCTTAAATTTTTGCAGAGAAAATAATGAGAAAGAGACATGAGTGTTAGAGGTTATCTACTTTTAGCCAAGGTCACAGCCTACCACAATATTTAATTTGTCTGCTGTTTTCGGTTACCTAGAGGAGGGGGCGAAAAACCCGTGTTGCGCTGAAGCATCGTCAGCGAGAAAAGGGTAATTAAGCTCACTATGAGAGATCAATTATCTATTTTGCTTTTCGATCGACGGTGTATGTGTTTCTCATTCTACGCGTATAGAAATTCCAATAAGTAAATATCCTATATTAGATGAAGCTCTGAATAAATTTTATGAACTTGATTCAGAAGACAATGGAATCGATATTGTAGTTCTTCCTCCAGAAACTGCAGAAGCTATCAGGGAAGAAGAAGAAGGAAATGATAATATCTGCATTCGAAGGATAATGTTTTATCAAATGATAGAGCAGAACAAATCGGAATACACTCAAAAAAGAAATCTAATATCTCGGAAACCGGTAGTAGTCAAAAAAGGAACACTTGAAATGAGTAAAAAAGATCAAGAAAATTTGTCCCAACCAAAAAATGGAGAAAAAGATAGATTGGAAAGAGTAAAAATGAAAATAGAAGGTAAAACTTGCGGAGAGTTTTTTTTATCTACTTTTTGGCACTGATGTATTTTCACTTCTCGTAGATCAGACAAATTTAGAGAGATGTTCCTACGATTTTCAGTACGAAGAGGAAAACAAAGTGAATTTCGTTCGTTTGAACGATATCTTTGTTGTAACTCTTGGCTCAACATTGGTAAGATTCCTCCTATAAACAAAGTTTCCTGTTATTCAAGGGCGTAAAAGAAAAGAATTTTGGTTTCTCAACCTTTTCTTATTGATCAATATAACGACAGAATGGGAGGAGTTGGTTTATATGATAATTTAGTAGCTAACTATAAAATAGAAATTCACTGGAAAAAGTGGTGGTGGCCAATATTTACAAATTACGCTGACGTTGCCTTAAAAAATGCATAGAAATTGTCAAAATTATCAATTACCAAAAATAAAAAGTCACAGTTAGATTTTAAATGCGAGGTTGCATTATTTTTTTTTTTTGAAAACTCCTTTTGAGAATGGAGATTTAGGTAGATGTACTTCAGCCACCGGAAGACCTAGTATATTTAATATTAATAATCAGCATTTAGTGTGAAGCCACTTTATTATAAAGTCGGAGGACAATAGAAGACTGCGTTGTAAGCAATGTCCCAGTCAGACAAAATATAGATGTAAAAATTGTAAATGTGCATTACATCGTGATTGTAGTGAAAGGTTTTACATGTAAATTCACACAAGTTTGTTACATGTCAATCTGTAAAATCCCATAATAAATTAGTTTCTTTTAATAGCATTTGTGGTTTTAAAAAAAGCATAGAAAAATTGGAGATATTTCCAGAAATCAATTCTGAGTAACTTCTCAGAAGTTTAGTTCAACTCCGTACCTTTATTCCACAGACGTTGCGCTCACACACCCCTCTATTTCTGAAAAACTAAAATAAATTTTGACATTTTTACTATAAATTATTGTTATATACTTCCAAATTAATAGATATTAACGTTTGTATAAAAAAACTGATTCCTTTTAGTTTTGGCGGTTAATGGGTTAAAGGTTTATTCTATAATGAAAACACTCCTTGTTTCCTATAAACATTTATTAATTTTTTCCCCATTAAATGAAAAGTAGACATTGAGCCTTAAATGTAATAATAAAATTTTTATAGAGAAATATTTTATCAATTACTAAAACGCAAAAAAAGTCAAACATAAATCAAAATAGAAAAAAGTGAGACGCTGATATAAAAGAAACAAAAGAGAATTTATTTAAAGTCTTC
Organism: Argiope argentata; assembly: GCA_026289955.1. Taxonomy (NCBI): domain Eukaryota; kingdom Metazoa; phylum Arthropoda; class Arachnida; order Araneae; family Araneidae; genus Argiope; species Argiope argentata. The sequence continues at coordinate 2,714,420 of JAOUZG010009955.1, read as the reverse complement.
ACATATTTTAATTTTAAATTAGTTTTTTTAAGAATTTTTTTCTTTGATATTATTTGATGCGTTATTGAAAATTGATTAAAATGGCTACATAATATTTGCTCTAATTCATACCAAAGGTGTTCAGCGGGATTTAACTGGGGGCTCCGAAAAGGGCAGTCGAGTTTTTGAATACCCATTTCGTAGAACCACGTCTATGCAAACCTCGATGTATGAATGCAGCTTTTATCCTGTTGGAAGAAAAATGGGCATTCCCCCAAAATATTACCATAGAGTTAGGAGTGCAGCACTGTTCAGAATGCCCACATACATCTCAGAGTTCATGTTTCCAACCACAGGAACCAACGAACCCAAGCCAAACCATGAGAAATATTCCCACACCGTTATGCTTCCAACACCAAACTTAACAGTTGGCACGATGCAATTACTAAAGAAACGTCCGCCATGCATGTCCATTTGATTGCCAGACAATAAAGCGAGATTCATCACACCAAAGAATAGTTTTCCGCATGTCCACAGTTCATTGACAGTGATCTAAGCATCATTTCAACCGATGCTTCGCATTCTGTGGAGTGATGTTCGGCTTGTGCGCGACAGCAAGACCATGGAATCCCAAGGGTTTTTTTTACGAATATTCTTGAAACATTTTCTTGACGAACATTCCTGCTGCTAACACTAACATGATGAGTTTGGAACTCCTAAGAAATTTACACCAACGAGGACTTACGGTTTTGTTTCATTATCCCTTTCAGAGTTCTGCTGCTGCGTTCACCAGTTTTTTCGGCCTACCATTTCGTTTTCCTGCAATTTCACTGCCTCGACATTTCCAATTTACAATTACGTCATTCACAGAGAATTTAGGCTTTTGAAAAATATCCGCCATTTCACGAACTGATTTTCCACAAAGGGGCACTCCACTATTCTGCCACGATCAAACTCACTAAGCTCCTTTGGCACTCATTGCTTCACAAACGCATAAATAGAACCTGACAAACCACTACTAACGCTTTTATAGCTTTTACTTTCGATTAAGCACCAAATTGTGTGAGCGGCCAGAACCACTTTTTTAGGGGTGTCCGGATACCTTTGGCCAGATAGTCTATGTATATCATTTGTAATATTGATAACAGCTTCTGACTAGGACGTAAAATTTAATTTTAGTTTACATTCTTTTGGGTCTTTTCGGATATCTACTGTACAGTATTTTCAAATTATTTAGTATAATTAATAAAGATAATAATTTTTAATTTATCGCAATGTCTTTAGAATGATTTGATAAAATATATTGTAATCGGAAAAGGAACAGTTTTACTAGAAGTTCCAAGACATTTACTAGAATTTATTAAGATTCCATGATTGTCAAATTACGAAGCAAAAAGAATAAAAAATTACACATTGCTTGGAAATTTTTTAGGAACAATTTGATTTTTGGATTTCTGTCTTGTGTTTATATAATACAAAACTGAATAACCATAAAATAAATTTCTTCAATAGTTCCATAAGCTGGATCTTATCGAATAACTCTTTATTCTATAAGAAAGCACGAAGCACAGACACAAAAACATAGCCAAAGTGTACACAAAAGGAGCATTTTTATAAACAAACAAACAAAACAGAGGGAAAAAGTTGAAAACTTCACAGGATGACTAATATTTATATGAAAAACTATCTTTAGAGAGAGACTCCTTCGCTTATATAGATATTGTGACAAGGCACAAAATTTTTGGGTAGCTGGATCTATGTCCAAATATTATCATTTTATTTTTATTTTCTAAAAAATTAAATTTTAGGTCGTCAGAATGTTGTCAAACCTCTTGCAAGGTTGAGGGTAATTGGTTTGGCTTTCATTCATCACCTACTAAGAATTTCTACTAATTTATCTGCTTTATAAAATAAGTAAAATAATAAAACAAAAATACTTTAAATAAATTTCTACTTTCGATATTAGGAAAAATTTAGGAAGTAAGGAAATTTTTTATTTTAATTACTTTTTATTAAATAATTACAAATTTTGTTCCAGTGTTCAGTTTTACAACGGAAGGAGGGGCTTCAGTACAGGAGGACATGGCCCCTCAGCATAACATCCGGATAACGATCACCTTTGACTCAGTACCCCCAGTGGTATAACTCCCGACTTGGAGAACTTTGCAACCTCTTTGAACTTGCAGCACAACGAATCCAACGCCCTACCAATAAGGCTATCCCGACCTAACAATTTCAATTAATATAAAAAAAACCATTATAAAGGCAAGAAAGTTAGTTTTTAATTAATAAATAAAAAATTAATGAATTAATATTTAAAAAAAAACTGTATTAACATCAAATGTCATCCACTACAAGTTTTAAAAAATTTACTTGAACTTGAGTGTATATATATATATATATATATAAGGAGAGTATGAGCTAATAGTAGAAATTGAGAAAACTGAGTAAGTATGAAAACTGAATTATAGATTAGTAATAAAATTAAATTTGTAAATTTTCAGTTTTATGTAATTGAAACAAGTCAATCGTAAAGCAAAGTAATTTTTATTCTTTTCTTACTGATTTTTTTGTAAGATTAAAAAAAATTATTAAAAATAATTGTTGTGAATTTTTGTGAAGCATTAGTGACGGATTTTTAGCTAAGCAGTAGAAGTGAAGATCCTGTAAGAGAATTAGTTAACACTATGTTATTAGCCAGGTTGCCCAATAAATAAATCTATAAAAAAGGACAGTTCTATGAATTATAGCATAGTTGGATAATATTAACATTTTGTCCTGTATAATTTGTCAAACTCCTATCAATTTCATTCTATTCACTCAGTCAATTCAATATTTATAAGCCTACATCCTGGCACAGGGATAGCGTGTCTTCCCCTGATCTGGGAGTCCTGGGTTTGAGTCCCAGTTCGGGAATGGTTGTAATTCATCTGTCCTATCTGTGAGATGTTTGAATGTGCCAACTCTGCCTGTAAAAAGGAGATGTGCAAGCGAATGTGATGGGTGAGTAGCTAAGTCGTACTCCTGTTCCTAGTTGGCTCTACTTCAAAAACGCTCATTAGGCTTTAAATCGCTGACTGGGTCAGCGAGCTTGTTCTTGACAAGTGTCATTAGAAACAGCAATAATATTTATAAACACCATATTATTTACTTACATGATATTCTGCTTGTTTCGTAACGTAAATGTTAAGTTGTGAAATATATAAGGGGGGGAGACTAATGTATTTTTTACAAAGAAGCTAAAATAAAAAAAAACAGTTTAAATTTTAAAAAATATATTTAATAATTAAGCTAAAAATACGGAATTGAATTCAGCAATTTATTTTAAAAAGGGTACCATAATATACAGCTGGTCACAAAAGGTCTAAATCCGCCACTGTGAGCCAATGCAATTCTAAAAATGTTGCAAGATCTCATTTTAATTAAATAAAAAATGTACTATACTTTTTTTTCGAAGCTTAAAAATTAATTAAATAATTTAAAAAATAAGCTTGTTTCTTTAATTTTGAAATAAACAAATAAATTATATAGCAGGTTTTATTATGCTTTACATTTTATCGTTATCCAGGTTCTTGCAAAATAAAATCGTTTCTATGTTTTATAATAAAAACAACAAAGCAATCCGAAGAGCTCGCAACGGAAAAGAAACGATTTTCTGATTAAACAGGCCCATCTGACAAATTTACATTTTGATTTCAGAACATCATTTCATGACTCTATTCATCAGCAAGGAACATATATTCTCCCAAATTTGATTATTTAGCTTAAACTGGGCGTAGATAATGTGGATGTCGTCTTGGCTTGATTCCAAAATTAGAGTACTGAAATTTGTAGTTCAAACCGACGTAAAATCTGATTATATATCGCCAAAGTCAAAGGGCTAGACGAGTCTGTTTGAATCTCTACTGCGCCATGAAATCGAAAGTGTCTCTATTCTAGCGTTTCGCTCAAAAGTAATTTCTTTATCTCTTTTCTTCTCTTTGTTAGAAAATCAACAAAGCCTGTGTGGTTTTACTTGGTACTTAATCATCTCACTTTTTTCCAGCAAGTTTTTTATACTAAACTAAGGAAGCTTCAGTTTTGAACTTAATAAAGATAAATTCGTGTAATAAAAAGTAAAACTGTCCATTTAAGACCAGCCGACTCCTTGACAACATTAAAGCTATTTATAAAGCTTTCATTTATTAGTCTAAAATATATTTCTCTACAGAAGAAAAACCAAAATGTGAGAGTGCTCTTTCATGTATAAAATTGACTTTTATTTGCTTACTATTAAATATATGATTATTCTACAAGTTTAATTGCAATTTATAATGTAAGAATTTTTTTCCAAATATATATTTTGAATCTTTCTAATATTATTGATACAATATAAGCATGTTTTTTTTTATCAATCCTATAAAATATTTTTCTGTTTGTCTTGGCTTTCATAACTTTATTTTATGGCAGAATGTAGGACTCAGCTTAATTGGGACCAGAAGCAAAAACTTTTTTTGGGGGTGGGGGGGGGCTTTCTGCTTCACTAGTAATAGAGAACCGAATTTTATGGAGGTTTTTAAAATTTTCACCTCATTATAAATATATAACAAGAAAATCGACAGGAACCTAAAATAGTCACTAAGTCCTCCCTCCAATGGTTAGACAAAATATTCGATTTGGGAGCTTCCTTCTGACATGGAGGGTCGGGGCAACTGCCCTGTATGTCCCTGCATTAGTGAGGCTCCGGCAAAATATCTTTACACAATTTACTGAATTTTATAAAACACGTTTTTATTGATGAATTAAAAATATATTTGTTATTATCAATGATCATTCTTTAAAATTCAGAATTATAAATACTGCCCACCATGGGCTATTAGTTGGTTCGCTGAAAACGCTGGCGAGATTAATTCCAACTAAATCACATGCATAATTTAATGATTACGGTACCTTTAGCAAAATATTTTTGTGATTTAAATTTTGACAAAAATAGATTATTTTACTATTCTTACATGTGTTCCTTATTTATTCGAGACTTTCTAATAAAGTCAAATCCTAAGACACAATATGGCTATTAAACTCTTAATTATCCACTTCCTTTATCTTATTTTTTCGTGCTAGTGTAACTTCTTATCTTGTAAATTTATAAATATATCAAACAGAATCGTTCTTTCTCGATTTTCAACAATAGAAGAAAATAATGAAATAAAATATTTGGCTAAAAACGAAAATGGCTTAAATTTTATGCCAACAATAAAATTTGTTATTAAAGAATTGGCATTTTTCTTTTTCAAAAAAGGGACAAAATTCAGAAAATATATGGACAGCAATTAAATTGGTATAACTAAAAATACATATTTTTGTATCTTTAAACAGCATGAAAATTAGTGTTATACAATAATATGCTCTCAAGTTTAAGGAAAAAATCTCGCTTAATTTTTAATTTATTAAAATTTTAATTTAAACTTGAAAAAAAATAGCTCCAAATTAGACATATCTGTCTTCCAAAGTAGAAGAGATCTGACTGTAAAAGAGATAAGGACTTCCTGTCTTAATTTGAGAAAACTTTAATTTTAGGTTTTATATAATAGTGACAACACTAACTAAATTCTGACCAAATTTGAAATTTGATTAGTGAAAGTTATGAACAGAAAATGTTTTAATTGTTCTGAAGTAAAATTTTCTAAATTATTTCTTCTGTTATTTTACAAAAGTAAATTAAACACGTCCGTTGAATTATAGGACATAATTTTATATGGAAATATTAAATAAGTCCTTCTTCTATGTAGGGGTTTTAATAGAATACATTTTGGATATAAGCATAGTCTATTCTTTATGTTGTTATTTTCATAATAAATAAAACAAAAACCTTAATTATCAATCTTTTTTTAATAAATCATTTTTTAATGGGGGATTTCTCTTGCCCAAGTATTGCCAAAATGTTTAAATTATGAAATGTACTTTTTCTATTATAATAACAAATTGTTGATTTACTTTAAAAACAAAAGAATTTATTAAAGAAGATATTTTTTAATATTTTTGATAACAAATGTATAATTTTGCATAAGGCTTCTATCATATTTTTAACAGACTTTCTACCTTTATCCCTCTTCTGTAACACAATTTTTTAATTTATCAGTATTATTCATTAATTGCCAATTCATAATTATATACTTAGCTGCTTAGAAATCATAACGGAATAAAGAGTACAAAATCCAATTAAATAATGGAATTACAGCATCAGATGCAATTTTAAAGCATCGAGTTCCAGTTTGGAATGCAGCACGATAGTTTGGAGTAAAAAGAACAAAACTGTATCGGTTTTTATCAACAACTTAATTCGGAAAACGTGGAATTTATTTGTACATGTTCTAACTGACTTAATTAACTGTTTGGGAGGCACTCTTTAAAGATAAAGAGCACGCCTTCGATTCGCCATCTTATCGATGTCCTTTCTTTTCTTTTTTTTTTTTTCTTTTTTTTCGAGGTTGTCGAAAACCAGGGAGATGCAGAATCCTTTCAGATATTCCAGAAAAGAAAGAAATCGAAGAATAACAAGCAATTAGAATGGCCAAAAGAAAAGAAAATATTTGAAAAAAGCCTGCGTTTCATCTTCTGAAGGGCTTTCAGGCATCATGGATTTTTCTGATTTCCTTTGATGATGCCAGTTACTGTGTAAGTAATATTACTGGAAAAGATAGAAAAGAAAGACATGAAAACAGAACATGTTTATAAGGTTCAAATAATAGGTATTAAAGATTAGTAATATAGTGTTAAATATCTAAAGGCGTTGCTCAATTAAAACGGTTTCTGATTAATGAAAGTGTTGTTTATGAAACAGAGAATAACTTTATTATGATCAAATTGCTCAAAAACACTATCGGTACTTCTGAGCGACAATGTATGGAGCTGATTTTTAGAATCAATTTTTAAATTATAATGCTAAATAACATATGAAAATATTTCTAATTTGATATATTGTAGCTTAACGAGTTATTATATGCTAAATAAATGCATTGTGTGATATTGTTATTTCTATAAAATTCATGTGTAATGCTAGTTTTCTTTTAATTACCTATTAAAACCCGATATTCAGGGAATGGACCTAGGTACACCAATTGCTGGCTCTAGGTGTAATAAAGTCTTGTATCTAGTGTCATTTAAATAGAATTTATAATGTATATTGATTAATTATATTGATTCTAATAGGAAGTAATTTATATAACTACGATTGCACATCAGTTTCATAAATTTTAACGAATAAATAACACAATATTTGTACACTAGAAAAAATGGTTCCAGATATATCCAGGTCAATCATTATATTTGTATCAAATTTGGTAACTCTAAAACAAATGGTCTGACCTGAAATGGTAGATACACATAAACATTCTTTTTTATTATTAATAGAAATATAAATTTTTTTCTAATTCAATTTTTTCTTAAATACGATAATAATGTCAACAAATGGTGTCATTATCAATAAATAAAAATGTGATCCTTTTGTACTCCGATGGTGCTTCTGACTCACCATTCAAGATTGTGCATCATTTTGACGTTTTATTTATTTATTTTCCAAATTTAATTGTTTAAAACGCCTACATAATGGTTAAGAGATGTAAATTAATGTTTAAAAGAAATTCGACTTGAACTATGTATATTTATTTTTCATAGCAATAAACAAATCCTTGTATTAGGGGAATAATTTTGCGTATAATTATTTTTCTGATTTCGAAGGGTTAACAAAGGCTTTAGGATCCCATGCTTATAAACAAGAAACAAATCAAATGCAACAAAAAATGAAGGTCATCCAAACTAGAAAAGTTTTCAAAATATGGATATTATATGGAAAATATTCTTTTTTTTTCATAGAATTTATTTTTGTCTCCAGAGAGCATTTTCAAAATCTCATCGAGACTGAAGCCGTGTGTCATACACGTGTAGACAATCGAGTGAGCATCGCGACCAGAAATTAGACGTTGATAGGCTGAATGCTTCCGATCGCGTGCTGACATGTTATTAGCCCCCAGAAGGGGCGGCACGCACTGCCTGGAAGGAACGCATCATTAGAAAATGGAAGGAAATAAATCTACTCTTTAGATGTCACTCTTTAATCAGCGACGATTGAGATGTTGCATCTGAAGATAAATGAAATAATAGCTACAATGCCCTCTGCGCCATTTAACACTCTATAAATGTCACGTTACCTGTTCTTCTCAATAACCAGTTTATTTTCCAATAATTTATACTGAATGTTGTTGATTTTCTCGTACATAATGTATATACAGTAATAGGAAAGCAATACTAGCTCGAAACTTCGGAAAATCCCTGCACTCTGGATCCGAGAAATACATTTTTGGAATTGTTTATACGTGTTTCTCCGTGAGCACGGTAACTTCGAAACATTTAACTCTAGACAGATGTAATTTAGTATATATACCAAATTTGCAGATATCTGTCTAATTTTGGAACTAAATCCATGAGCAAATTTGTTCGACTGTTAGAGAGTGACAGAATACAATTAACTACAAGACTTAAAAAGTTAGATAAATAAAAGTTGATATGCAGTTTTAGAAACAAAAGTGTATATCAGTACCGAAACCAATCAGTCAAAAAGTCTATTGTCTATCTGCTGTACATTTGCACGCATCTACAAGTTGTGACTTAAAAGCATAGCAATTTCTTTAAGTGGAATTTGTTATAGGATCTTGCTACTAAACAGTTATAGTTACTTATTAGCTACAGCTATTTATCCATGAAACTTTAGCTCCAATATGTCTACTAAAAGGCTATGAAACGCTATTTCAATTTCCTTCAGTATACAAAGAAGTTCAAGAAGTTCATATGTGGGAAACTAAAAATAAGCCAGCAGTGGTGACATTCAAGGCTATACTGAAGATTCGCAATTTTTAAGTTGAAGGAGAGAAACAGTGCTTTTACTAGGAAATATACAAGACGTTTTGGAGAGACCTTTCGATTTATAAAAAAAATACACATAGTTTTGATACGAAGTTGACAGACGTAATCTTATATCCAAATCAAAAGCCAAAATGAATTGAATTGATATATAGACAAAGTTGATATCTTCTGGTACTTCACAAAATTAATATACAGGGGACAGAATCTTACACTCCTTTCAGCTTGGGGAATACTCGCACAATTCTGTAAGGGGTCTTAATTCAAGAAACTCGAGTCTAACTTGAAACTAGCTAACTCGAGTCGTATAGCAGCGAGCGGATGCATGTTTGCTTGAGAAGGAAAAAACGAGAGGGCAAAGATCGGAAAAGGGCGTTGCATCCTAAAATGAAGTGAAGAAAGAAACTTCCTTACGTATCCTCCGAGGATCTTTTAATGATAATATGTGGGTGGAGACCCATCCACACGCATTTAAACCCTGTCCTCCTGTGAAATACTTCTAGGCTGCCGAGGCTGAAAATTTTATGGTAAGGGGGGACGATTCCCAGAAAAATCACCTGCCTTCTCCGTCCATGGTGATGCTTGAATGTTTAATTAAAAAGGAATGTAGTGATAAAGGATATACTAAGCAAGATATGATAATTGGAAATTATTTAATCTTTCCAGTTTAAGCCGGCTGGTCGTGAATGAGGAAATAATATAATTAGCGTTTGCAGCAAAGAAGAAATCAACTAAGAAACAGAAAATCGTGTTAACAAATCAAGGAAAGAGACAAAAGTCAAGATCTTCTTACGTAAGTCCTTTAATCACTTAAAAAACGAATTTATTAATTAACTTACCACTTAACATACGAACTTTCTAATTAAATAACTCATCCTATTTTGGTAATTTATTGTTAAATGGATTTTTTTAAATAATATATGGAGCATTTGGGATACCAAATAGTTTCAAATTGATTTTTTTGTATTTAAATACTTAATTCTGTGGCTTAATTGCAGACTTGAAAATAAAAATTCAGTGATTCGATGCGTGTGTCAGACACGTCATTGTATGCGAAGTGGTTAATGCAAGTCACCCTCTGACACAATTCGAGATTTAAAAATTGTTTTACCGTAATAGAAAGCTTTTTTTAGAAATATTATTTGAAGATCTATGACACAGAAGTACATACAAGATGGCATAGAAGTAGTCGAAGTACCTAAATTCCTTTTTAAAAAAGGCTAACGGGTAAATAGACATAATTTCAGAAAAGAGATTTTCCAACTTAAACTCGAATAATCTTTAAGATCACAAGGTTGATTTTTTCTGAACAAAAAAATAATTTCTCTTCTCATAATTTGTATAGAAAAATTTGTTATTTATGTATTAGACCGCCGATCTTTATCGCCAATTTTGAAAGCTTCGCCAATGAGTTGCTAAACCACCAATAATGGCAAAAAGACGCCATTATTTAAAAAATTGTTCACACCTTAATTATCTTCCACCATTTTGTTAGTTTCGTTGGCGTCAGTGGTTTATTGCCAAATTGGAATCCGTCGTCAAAAGGTTACTAAATCGTTGGCCTCGACTGTCTAATATGTAAATACCAAATTTTTTTAAAAATCTAATTTAAAGTTGCTTTTGCGTGTATTCATTCATAACGACAAAACAAGAAAGAATATACTATTCTAAAAACAACTTTTTTCATGAATAAATCACTTTTAATTAAATATTCCCATTTGTTTTCTATTGAAAATTAGTTTAGATTATTACCATTCAGCACACGTAAAGTGATCCATTAAAAACCTTTTTCAGAAGAGATCGATTCGTTATAAGTTTATTTTATATTTAGAAGCAAAAACATATGAGCAATTAGAACTTACAATTCGATGGCAAAGGGAAAATGTGACCATCAATAATTGGATATTCAATCATCCGTTTACCACCCTTCTGCGAGTGATCCATTTTTTTTTTCGTTTTTTTTTTTCCAGTTCGAAGATTATGCATTAACTTCCTACTTAATACCAGCATCCCTGGAAGCTATCTAAATGTTCCCGCGCAACGCGATTCCGATATTTGCAAGAATCGATATTTCCTTGCTGATACACGATGCAATTGCATGAGAATATGTATAATAAGAATTGGAGACAGATATATACGATACATTATACATATCAGAATAAAACAAACATTGAAAGCTTTTATTCTGTTCAATACGATTTTATATCCGTTTTGTTTAAAAATAGACTAGTTTCCTTCGGTGACCCGCTGTTCTGTAACTATATTAAGCTTCAAGATATATTGAACTTGGACTCAAATGTTTAATCATATGTTTCAGGGAAATAATTCATCAGTTTTGGTGACAAGTATTATCTTGCACGAAGTGATAAACTTTTTATCCAATTAACCTTGAATGGGCATTTGACAGTTTGAGTGGGCCAGTTGATAGTGGGAAAAAACATGCAGTTATTGCTGCTACAATCGTGGTATCGTCGTGACCAGTTTTATTAAATAACGTAAACGAATTTTGTTGAATGACGTTTAAGAAATGTGACAACAAGAAATTTTTCAGACCGAATGTTCGACTCTTGGATTTGGAAGGTCGAAGTCCCACATGCTACAAACTAATAAGCGCCACATATTTGAAGATATTTGTAGCATCTTTCGACGCTGATTTAGATCAATCATATCGACAGAATTCGTTGAAATATATTTTCTTATAATCAAAATTATTATTTTAAACTTCAAAAATAAACATTAAACTTTCGATATTGATTAGGAATGTTTACAAATTGGCGGAATAAAACCAGTAGTAAAGACAGGAATTCGTCAATTTCAAGACGGTAGTAAACAGCGCCCATTGATGATCTGGGCTCAAAAGTTTTCATATGAAATAAAAATAAATTGTATTGCCATTATTGCCGAACAGTTCTTCCTTTGATTTTATTAGAATGAAACGCACCAGCGTTCTGGCACAGAGGTAGCGCGTCTTTCTCGTGATCTGGGCATTCTGGGTTCGAATCCCTGTTTGGGTTGTTCTGTGTACTATCTATCAGGTGTGTGCATGTGCCCTTCCATTTGTAAAAAGGAGATGTGCACGCGAGTGTGCTGTCCTCATATGAGCTAGAAGCCAGACTTCTGCCCTCGGGTGCTCAGGGATCCATACCCTCAGAAGCCACTTCTCTTCTCATTCCATTGTAAAGCAGACGCGTCATCATCGTCATAAGGACATTTTAAACTTCTTTTGAACTGTTTTTGAAACTTCTATCAAAAAATGGAAGGTGATGAGGGATAAGCGACTACTGGTTATATATCTAGCAATCATGAGTTTTCCTGAAAAATAAATTTTTTTTGAAATCATTACAGTATATGTGGCTTAATAACTCAGTTTGTCGATTTTCCCTATATAAAATGTTATAGAAAAGCAATTCCCAGTTTCACGCAATGATATTGGAACAGGTGACTTTTCTTGACATACAGTGGCATAAATAATTGAGGATACACCTTACTTTTACTTGATAAATCCAACTTTCAATCGAAATAACACATTAACTAGAAATCCAAACGTGTTTTTATTTTCGCACATAACAAAAGGGTTGATTTACAGTAAAAATAACGAAAATCAACAAAAAAATATCTAAAATTAAAAATTTCACAAGTATTTGAAATAAACATAGGCAGATTTTTACCTCAAAATATTAAGGATACACCAATGAAATTTGTGTGACATATCGCATACAAAGACAGTGTCAATATTTGGTTGCATGTCCTTTGGCTTTTATAATGTCCTCCAAACGTCTTGGTACAGATTAGACCAATTTTTTGGCGGCATGTAGAGATATTTTATTCCATTCTTCTTGTAACACTTGCTTTAAATGGGCTTTGTTCCTAATTTGGTGTTTTTGGACCGCTATTTCGAGTGTGGCTCACAAATTTTCTATGACATTGATGCCAGGGGACTGTGGTGATGTGCGCAATTACTGTTTACAATGAAAAAGACACCACATTTTGAAATTACGTGCCGTATGTTTGGGGTCGTTGTCTTGCTGGAAAATAAAATTTCCATCTAAACCCAATTTTTTTCACTTTCTTTAAGATTGTTGTTGAGTATATCTATACAAAGCTTATGATTCATTATGCCATCTATAAAAACTAAATTTCCTACCCCATTTGAAGCCATACAACCCCAAACAATGACGGAGCCACCACCATGTTTAACTGTAGGACGTAAACTTTTTGGATCCAAAGCGATGTTCGGCTTTCTCCAAACGGTGCGACGGCCATCACTTCCAAAAATGTTGAATTTACTTTCGTCACTAAATATAACTTTCTTCCAAAAGTTATCTGTCTTCAATTGATGAGTTTTTGCAAACTCTAAACGTTTTTTTTTTTTTTTTTTTTTGATTTTGTAAGCTTATGAAAGGTTTCTTACTAGCTACTCGACTGCTATATCCAGCATGTCTGATCACATTTCTTACAGTTTCAGCACTTACACTTCTGCCCATTATTCGAGAAGCTTCTGCAGCTAGTTTGACTGCACTTAGTTTAGGATACATCTTGATATCTTTCAAAATTTTACTTTTGGCTACATCACTCAGAATACTTTTCCTTCCTCTTCCACTTTTATTTTCAATTAATACATCGCTTTTAAATCTTCCAATGAATTTATGGACACAGGAGTTTTTTGATTTTCCTGATTTTTTTAATATATAGATGGGGACTATTCACATTCACATATAAGCGTCAAGCTCAAAGCGCAAATTTAATTTTGGAATCTAAAGCGCATTTTGTTCGTTATAGGATTACAGCTCAGGACAATACTAAGCAACATGCAGTGGCATTAGGAATGAGATGCAAAGTTGCGTTTATCAAATGTATTGTTCTTCTGTCGAATTATTTCAATGTTCATTAATCTATAAAACTTCTTTTTTTATATCCTGAAATTTATAAAAGCCTTTTTTTTCTCTCCATTGCTGCAAGGCGTGATTGCCGTGAAAATATGAAGGTTGCATCTAATAATGCTACTAAATTTCAAAAATATTAATCTGATTCCTTCTCGGTTATAACAGGCGAAAAGAACAAACATTCAAGAAAAGCTAAAATGTATTTATTATCTGCAGAATTCTCGAATTTTCTTAATTGTATAAACCGCTGTAGTATTTAAATTTGCTGAATTAATTTAACTCCTCGACAATCGAACTCTATTTCCCGTTCAGGTGTTTTAAATTTCAAATAAAAACGAAGAATAACTATGTTTGGAATGTGAGTTTCTTTGTTTTCACTTTCTCTTATTTGATATATATGGATGCAGTATTTTAATCGTCAAAAAGTTCAAATCGCAATTTTGACGAACCTTAATGTTTTAGATCTCTCTAAAGCCAAAAAAAGGCATTTTTGACATTATGTCTATCGGTCTTTCCGTAAACACAATAACTCAGAAACCCTTTAAGCAAGATGGATGAAAATTAGCATACGCACTTATGACCAAATTTGTAGATTTCTCGTATAATCTCCATTCACAAGAAATCTGTCTAACTGTTCAAGAAGTTGATAATTATAAAACGAATTAAAAACAGATAGGTTGGTAAAATTTAGAATCTAAAACAGAGATTTACATAAAATTTTGAATCAAATCTGTCTTAAAATTGATTATCTGTCCGTCTGTATTTTCGGGTGTGTATAAATGCACTTTCTCATTTACTTAATGACTTTAATCAGTGAAGTTCGATTTTTTATTTTGTGACTACAACTATTGTTACGTGCCAACATTTGATTTCAATCAATCGACAAAAAGACATCTAAAATGCATTTTCGTATGTTAGATTCAATAAAAACACTAGATTCACGCCAAATGTCTATATTTCTTACCTGTTATTCACCAGTGTCATGCAAGACATTCGTGACCTTATTCAAGGTCTACAATTTTGGACGCGCGAGAAATCTTTATGGAAAAGAATACTATAAAATTTTATTGCGTTAATTTTATCTTTCTTGTACCGGTTATCGATCAATTACAACAAAAAAGTTAAGGAATTTCATTTCTTCTACAAAAGGATTTAGTTTAAACAGACAATGCGGTCACCACGTATTTGATTATCTGGGCTTATCGGTTTTACCAAGTAAAAAGTTACACACATTTGCTTCAAATTTAACACTAGTTTAAAGTGTTGGATTTCTTTTTCTGCCTTTCTTCACTGTTGTTGTTATTGTTGTTGCTCATGACACTTGCCACGGACAAGCTCCGCAGATACATCAGCAAATTTTAAACCAAAGATAAGCGTCTCTTGTTTCAAGTAGTGCCATCTAGGGCCAAGAGTACGACTTCAACTACACATTCTCTTGCACAGCCCCTTTTTTACAGGGGGGGGCACATTCATACATCTCACAGATAGCACACAGAAGAACAACCATGCCTGAACCGGGACATCCAGGACACGAGGAAGACGGGCTACCTCGTTGCCAGGTAGCCGACTTCTTCACTGTACATTAATTATTATTTTACTGTTTTGCTCCTTCAATTTGCATTTCCATATTAGATACACAAATTAAAAATTATTTAACCAATAAAAGTACAAGTAAATTGTTGGAAAGGAAATTAAATAATATATATAGAAAGGTGTTTAATCTGAGATGCATATTTAGAGTAAATATCATCCCAAAATATATGTTGTTGTTGTTACTAGACTTACCATAGACAAGCACGCTAACGTCCGTCAACGACCCAAAATATAAAATTCCTTCCTCCCAAATATAAAATTCCTTCCCCCCTTCTTCTTCAGTATTTGCCAAATTACATTGGTTGCCAGGTTATGATATTATATTTCTCTTTCCTTGATATATTCAACTTCAGAAAAGGACTTTAGAGCACAAACACTATTCCTCCATAACTGGTACTCGTGACATACAACCTCGCTCTATTCCTCGTTGATTATGATTTCGCCACTACACTTTCTTGAGTAAATATGTAGTGATTTCATTTAGTCACTGATCGCCGATAACTGAATCTGCAAATGAAAAGATAATATAAGTCTTCGTTTGATGAAACTAAAACCAACAACAGAAGGGAGAAAGAACTCGCTGGCAGTGCCTCTGCTTCATCGGCAGATTTTGTTAGTTTTCAAAAAGATTTAAGAATGAGGTAAAATATATTGAAGAATGGGATGATGAATTTCAAATTTGATGTAAGAATATGTTGAGCTACAACCATAAGTAAATTTTAATCAAATTTGTTTTAAATAGGTATATAAAACCTTCTGTGGAAACTGTTAAGAAGATGTGTAGCTAGTGAAGGTCACGGTACGAGCCCTCGATGCTAGGGCTGGTAGCCTAGTAACATAACCACTATACCAAAAAGTTGACTTCGGTATTGTAGATGTTAGGTGGCTTATAAGGCTAACGCTACACATGCATGTGAAGTAATCGTATCGTCATCTAAAACTTCACATGCATGGGAAATATTTTTGTTGCTGTTATTAGCGGCACTTACCATGGACAAGTTCGCCGAGGCATCAGCGAGTTTTAAGCCGAAAAGAGCGTTTCTTGTTTTGAAGCAGCGCCAACTAAGGCCAAAGAGTCTTAGCTATTTCATGCGACACGTTCGCTTGCATAGACGTTTTTTACAGGTATCTCACAGATAGTACACAGAAGAACGACTAATGCCCTAACCGAGACTCGAATTCAGGAAGACCAATTTACGAGGAAGACACTCTACCTCTGAGACAGTACGCCGTCTGAAATATTTCTAGTTTACTTTGATTGAAAGAAGGATGAATGCACTCAAAGAATCCTTCTGGTAGTCTTATTATCACTACAGATGAATAATTAAACCCTTTGCACTCCGAAAAATAATTAGATGCAAAATTATTCACCTAATACAAAGATTTGTTTATTGCTACGAATCAAAATAAATATGCATAAATCTTTTAAGTCGAATTTCGTTGAAAAATGAATCTACATCTGTTAACCATTATGTAGGCGTTTTTAACAATTAAATTTGAAAAATGAATAAATAAAACGTCAAAATGATGCACAATCTTAAATGGTGATTCAGAGGCACCATCGGAGTGCTAAGGGTTAAAATATTTAAAGGTCTACAGGATTGGGTGAGACACAGATCTTTGAATGGTCACTTCTTGAACATTTTGTTAGGATAATCATCTCTATATAGCTCTCGACATGCATCATAACATCATATCCTGATCATTTATTTCCATTTACCTACTTTTTTTATGCAATTTTTTCCTGAAATGAAGAATTTATTGAAAGGAGGTACAAAGACAAAGCCAACAGAAAAAATTACATGTGACCTTCACTTCTTCGTGTAAAAGAAGCAAAAGGGAACGGATTCACAAAATGTTTATTCACCAAAAAGCTGACTCAATCGGTATAATTAATCCATAATTTAAAAAATTGTTATCGTTACAAATAATTGCATTTAATAATTGCAAGAAGTAAATAAGTGCAAATGAATCCCCAAAAAAAGAATGACTAAAAGTTATTATGCACCCTTTTCCCCATTATATCATACAAGCTGCTGTAAACAAAACTTCGTCTTTTTTGTGTCTGGCATGGTATTCAATAAGGTTGGAAATACGAAGCTTAAGAAATATCTAGTGTAAGGAATCATGATATTCAAGAGAATATGAAGTAGAAAATAAATTATTTAATCATTAAAAGAGTTCGTATTATTACAAATAATAGTTTCACTATATCTAGCGAATTCAAAATCTCAGATAACAAATCATTTTAAGTTTATCATATGATTGTGAATTAAACCCATCCAGTAAAAAATTCTTTATCCATAGTTTTTATTATCCAAAGGCAAAAGCCGGAAAATAAATTTATTGCAAACTTACTATTTTTCTTGTTCGAACTACGAGAATATAGAATTGCATAAGAAGAAGGCAGTCGAGTAAATTTATTCTGATGGAATAGTACGTTTCTATCTTGAACAAGTATCCAGATGAAATTGACTAAAGTACTTAAGTGCGTGACAGCGTTCATCAACAACTGACTGGATAGAAATGCTTCTTCCTTCAGCGGAACACGGATAATATTTTACTCTCTGAGATTCCATCCCCCCCCTCGAAAAACTCTTGCTCTGTGTTTGCTCTGAAATTAATTTAACGAAAACGGGGATATTCAAAGAGCACTTAAGGATAACTTTTCGCTGAATTGCATTTTTTTATATTCTTCGTTACAAAACACGCACGGAAGTGTGATGGTTCAGTGACTGGTATTGAGGAGGGGAGGGGAGTATTCAGCAACAGCATTCATAATTTTTTAAAGTAAAAAATAGCAATTTTTTGATAAATGTCAGGGTTTATACTATAAAAGGAAATTAAATTTAAAGATATTCTATTTGCTTGCTGCTATAGTTTTTTATAGCTATTTTAAAATCGTACTAATACGTGATTTATTTATACATTTTTTTTCAGGTTGCTTCGCTGTTAATTTATACTTAAAGAGGGCGATTAACATGACGTGACTTCACAGATAGCTTCCATCAATCATCTGATGTTCTGTTTCTTTGCCAATAGTGGACGGACCTGAGAAATGAGAAGACTGTGGATAATTGCAAGAATAAACACGTTCTGTCGGCGTCATGGCACAGGGTAGAACGTCTTCCCCGTGATCTGGGCGTCCCGGGTTCGAGTCTCAGTTACAGCAGGGTTGTTCTCCTGTGTACTATCTGTGAGGTGTGTGACTGCTCTCCCCTGTAAAAAGAGCCTGTGCAAGCGACTGTGATGAGTGCGTAGCTAAACTCGTACTCGTGGGCCTAGTTCCAGCTACTTCAAACAAGAGACGCTCGTTTTGGCTTAAAATCGCTGATAGGTATTAGTGAATTTGTCCATGGTAAGTGCTATCATAAACAACAACAGCATAAACAAATTCTTGTTACTCTTGGTTCCATAATATAGTATATGCATATCGTTTCCACCATTTTCAATGACGTGATATATTTCCTACGAAAGGGTTCTGTGCAGAAGCAGATGAGGGCCATTAAGTGACATCACAACCATATGACTGATATAAAGATAATGCACATCAATTATTCATCATAAATTCTATTTCATCACTCCCTAGACAGGCAGAGTGACTACGTGAGGATATAGCATTGGCGATGGAGTTTTATTAGCTCCTCTTTGAATGACAGGAAGTGCATTCTACGAAAAAGATTCGAACAGGCTAAAGGTTCGAACATATGATCCCAAAAAATGTAACTTCAAAAATTAATTTTATCTCTCACAATATAAATAGCTATGCGAATGAGAAATCACTGGTATAATTAGAAGTTCCTGGCTTTTCTTAGGAACATAAGAATCTAGATTATATTGGCTATATTTTCAATTCAGGCATGTATTTCCATAGGTGAGAGTTCAGTACTGGAACAGATAGAGGCCTATTAGAAATGTCAAGATCATGTGACTGACGAAATATAAACCTACTTCAATGAATCGTCTTCGGCTGTTTTACTACCCCAAAAAGGCAACTCGAATACGCGGAGGAAGTCATCAAATAAATTTTAATAAATAAATCCTTGTTTTTATTGATTACACAATAATTTATCTAATATTGAAGATTGTATCCTGGGTGAAATTACTTGAATACACAGGTTTTCTTTTATGTGTTTTATTGATAACATCAACAAAATAAAGGCAAATGATTATGCCATAGTGTAGCAGGCCTAGAGAACTACTTATAAAATTTTCGGGAGAGAGCCGAGATCACACTCCCCCTAGTAGGGCTAAAGGTTCGAACATATTACCCAAAAAAATTTAACTTCAAAAATTAATTTTAGTCAAGTTCGTTTCTGCTGGAAAATATATATTCTAAAATCAACAGTGAGACCAAGTAATGTTTACATGATTTGCAACTAGCACCACCAAAAAAAAAGACCACATAATTTACAGAATTCTTAACATAAGTGAATTCCTTCATTTCTTGAGTATATAGGAAAGAAGTGGGATGGTGTGGCCTCCATTTTCAATACCTCAATTTCCTATGAGAAAACCCTATGTTTGAGCTGAAAATGACCTTAAATGACGTCATCACAATCATATGATTAGCTGGAATTGACTTTAGCAATGAATCTTTTTCTCATGGATAACTTTATGTGACACTTTCTAGAGTTTTATCCAACAAAATCTTTTTGTCTTGGCGCCAGGAGGAAAAGCAGCCAACACAGTTTATTGTTAAATATTTGACTCTAATAATTTCAGATTACATTATGTATTTTGTAATTGACTGTCTATTTTTATTATCTATGTTTTTGCAAGTTGTGTTTTCAAAAACTGGCAACGTTGTTGTTGTTGTCATGGAGTTAGTGAATGTGTTTTGCTTTCGTTTTTGAGTTTGGTTCAATGATTACAGTTTTTCATATAATAAAAACGGCATTTATTGTCAGTAAAAAGAGTTTTTTATTTAGAGTATGAGTACGAAGATCATTTAAGCTATTAGAGTAAAAAGTTAGAGATGAATTTCTGAACATTTGGCGTCCGCAACAGGACTCTTTTCTGTAAGTACGATTCTTTTGCTTATTCAAAATGGATGATCTTAAGTCCAAACGATCTCAGTTCAGGAGATTGTTTACAAGAGCTTTAAATGATTTCGAGAAAAGTGAGAAAGATTTATCGCTAGATGAAAAAATTTCTAAACTTAAGTTAGTTAAAGAGAAAGCAAAACCTATGTTGCAGTTAGAAGAGGCTTATCGAGAAGAACTTTTTAAAACTGATTATAATGAAACGGTAATAAATAGTGAGTTTGATGAATCAGAAAGCTATATTGACAAATGGAGAATAGCAGAATCTAAGTTAATTTGTCTTTTAGCCGAAAAAGATAATAATTCTGTT
>JAOUZG010009955.1:2661187-2693705 GCA_026289955.1 Argiope argentata | reverse complement strand
ATCATTTAAGCTATTAGAGTAAAAAGTTAGAGATGAATTTCTGAACAGAAAAGCAGCCAACATAGTTTATAAAGAAATTTTATAAAGCTGAATTTTATTTTCCTATCAAACTATACAAAGTTGATAAACAAGTATGGAATAGTGGATACAATGACTTATTTGAATATTTTTAAATTTTTAAATAGTTTTTCTATGTATATTTTTAGTGGATCATTTTTCATCTGGGCATATCATATTTTTATCTTTTTAACCATCTGAATACTTATGAATGTGTGCTATAAAAATTATTTTGTGATTATTTTTGATTATTTCTAAATATGTTTTTATGTTTTTGCGTGACATTTCCATGCCATATCGGGTGGTGGCTAGACATAAAAAAATATTTAAAAAAAAGCTAGTTTTCCTCTTGTTTATTACGCACGGGCAACGCCGTATGGGAACTGCTAGTCCTTAATAAAAAAGGAATGAATATATTCTTCTGACGTTTATCATTTCTGAATTACCTCATTATATTATTTTTAAATCACATTCTTTTAAAAATTTGTCTGCCCTTTCAGTTTTTCGATAAATAGATGATAATATTCTAGTTTTTAATCTAATAATTAAAATATATGTAAAGCTTTCTATTTTTATTTTTGGTTTGTTTTTGATATTTAATAAAGTTCATAATTCCCTACCATCAATATTTTAAAGTTTCCTAATCAATTTTACATCAGTTTTATTTTTTGATGGGATATGTCCCATGCAATCAAAATTTAATTAAAACTTATTATTAACTGATTATCAAGTTATGAATAGAAAAAAAACAGTGAATTGCCATTTAGAACGTGCAGTTATTCAAAACCTCAATGCCTTAGTATAACAGGAAGTGAGCCAAAAATTGGTTATAGAATTAAAGTATCTTTTTATAAAGGATAAAAGTTTTTTTATAAAAGAAAAAGTATGTTTTTGTAACGAAAAAGTTTAAGAGTGCTAAAATAAGAACATGGAAAAAATTATTATTTTCTGTTCTTCAAAACCGAAATTAAATATTTATTTTGAGCATATTTAGATATTTATAAAATAGTTGTTAAAAGTTTCATATTACTGCCTGGAAAAGTTTTAGTGTTATGTGTTATTTGAAGCAGAGCGATGATGGGAACATTAATTTACAAATGAACACATATTTCGACTTCCGACCTTTGAATTTGTGTGGATACGGCACTTAAAGAGTTTTAACTTTTCTTCTAATTGCCCGAGAAATAAAATGGAAAGCTTCTAGTATCCCTTACAACAATTTAAAGCCGAAAATAAAACAACAGAAAGCATTTACTAAAATGGTAATTTTAATGAGTTTTTCGATTTTTATAAAAATAGAATTTCAGTTTCACGAGCTTCATAAAATAAGCTAATTTGACGATTTTTAATATTTGCTGAGAAAACTTTCTGATTTATTCAAAACATTATTTTATCAAACTAAAGAAAACTTCTTCCCTATTCTAGTAGTGAGCAATTTTCTTAAGAAACTGTTAATGCTATTTAAATAACTTACATAGTCCATTTTTGTTGCTGTCGGGGTTATTAAAGATTAAAGAACCTTGGTTCAACAATAGAACATTTTGAATTAGTGTACATTAGATTATATTATAGAAAAAAAAATCGAATAAATATCAAATAAATATTTTTTAAAATGCTGTAAATTGTATGTAAAGAATCGTCTTATTTTTACGTACATGAAATTATAATACTTAAGTTCTTCTCTACAATTTCATCGATGATGATCAAGCAAAGAACTATAGAAGCCATCATCACAAAACGTTTTCTGAATATATAATCAAACCTTGAATAAAGAACACCTATCATGGAGATTTAATCACACAGCGATCAAAAACAAAATGCAAAAAAGTGACTCGGTTAGCGAGCATATTTTCACAGAACGGGCGGTGGTAAATGGTTGGATTGGCTTGTATTAATCTATGTTAAGCGTCTGTATGAAGAAACCCCTTATATCTGTATAGAAGAAGCTTCGACCAGAAAGAGCTGTCGACTGTGACTTCGCGGGATTTGAATAAGTTTTTGTGGAGCCTTAACAACGAGATTTCGTCTCTGACTAAGGTGAAGGGGCTAGCCAGAGCTACCGAAGAGTCTAGAGAATTGCATTCTAAACGAAAGGCTACGTGGAATATTATATCTGAGGAGGAATAAATAATAGATGCTCCAAATCAACAACCTTTCAGTGAAATAAGAAAGATTCTGAAAGCATGGGATGTTATTGCATCATATGTTTAAAGGCCTCATTTTGATAAAGCAATTATTACTTTTTTAAAGAAATTCATTTATCTAAAATGTTGTACCTCATTGTGATCAAATTTTGAAAAAACACTAATTAGAAGCCAAACTCATTAAGATGAATACTCAAGAAGCCACACTTTGCGTTTAACTTTGCACGACAGTCACGAAAAACCTGTTCACATGAATAACTTGAACACAAATGAAAGCTCTGGAAAACGAACTGCGCATTTATACTTTTTCGCTAAGATACTACTGCTATCTGTATATTTGCATATTGCTATCCCATGACTTTTGTCACTTCAGTGTATATATAACAGAAACATTAATGAGATTACAATTCCTTTACATGAGATGTTTAAACTGTATTCATCTCCTTGAAATCCAATTGTTGTCCCCCCCTTATAGCACTGAGAACTTCTCATGGGCTTTATTTATATTAAGTCAGTCTTTGTCTATTTCATTTGATGTCTAGTATTGTCTTTGTTCCTGTGTAAATGTGTTGGCTGCTTCGGAAATAAAATGTGGAAAATCCACTCATCCAGTTCCTTTTGATAGGTAAGAACTATTTGAATGATCTATTTGCTAATTGAAATAAGAAGGAATTGTAGTTTAATCATGATATTACATTTATAAAGAAAGATATTTATAGTTCTTTTTTCAATGGTAAATATAGTTATAAATCTTTCTCTTTTTTTGGAGGGGGGATTGAAGGAGACCGAGGAAATACGAAGCACAGATATTGATGAACGATGGTGTTACTTTCTTTCTTTTGCTATATTTTGTATGAAAGTAAATAAATTACTTACTAGAAATATTCGCATGTATTGAAAATAAGTCATCTAAATATCGTCAAAGAAATTTCTTTACTGCTTTGCATTTTATTATGAACACGTAAATCAATTTTTTATGTTCAGAAAGCAACCAAAAGGGCACACTGCTTTCTATTTAATTTATAAGGTTTAATTGTTCAATTTTACTTAATAACAGATTAAATCGGATTAATAAAACTGGAAACAATGCACTTCTGTTCTTCTTAGACCGGTTTTCCCAATGGCTATGTTTTACTATCAAATATTACCCAATTATTTTAACTAAATTATTTAAACCTTTTTAACTAAACCTAAACTATATGATACTTTTTTAAAAAATGAAAATTGAAAGGACAAATCTAGGGAGCTTTATATGCTTCATACGCTACATTTTCTTCCTAAAAGTAAAACAAATACAAAGCAATAATATTGATTCATGAGATTATACGACACAATCGAGAAAATGGCCCTCATAAAAACGTTCCAATTTTTTCCTTTATCATATACGGTACACATTTTGTAGAGATATTTTATTCCGCATCCTTGATTTGTCAGTTATCAACTGATTTCTGCTTAGTATTAGTATTAGTAAATAGTTGTTTTTAAAATATTCGCAGTTAAAAACTTCTACAATCGGGAGGGCACATACGAAAGCATCTTTTTGGTTTAAATGAATTCACTATCTGAAACAAAACAAAAAAAATTATTTTCACTACCTTTCCTCAGAAAGTCTCGAAATTCGCTATAATAATTTTCTTCGTCTTTTATTTGATAGTTCTCCGCCAAAATATTTTTTTGAAAAACTGAAGCGAAAGCAAGACATCATCAACAGGATCATCATGACCCTGACCATCAAGAGCACCAAAAATCAACACCAGGGACATCATCACTATCATGGTCATTTTCGCCATGGGCATCATCGCTAGTGGTAGTCAATGAAAGCTGATATTAACAATACTTTAAAGAAAAGACAATAGCGAAAAGTAAAGGAAATATATTCTTTAGTCGATATTTAATTTTGCATTAGTTTGGTGAGTTATTCTTTTAATGCAGAGCTGTTTTAGGTCCAATCTTCAACAATAAACGTTTTTTACATTGAACTTTTTCAAAATATTATATTTATTTTAAACGTAATAAAAATACAAGATCATACTTTAATTAAATTTTTTAATGTAATTTTGGAATTTAGAATAAATCAATTCCAGGAAAACATAAGGTTTTTTCCCCCATTAGAAAGAGGTTAAAATGAAACCCTTTTAATTAAAAAAAAAATTGTAAAAGAATGTATGAATGTACATAAATGCAATCCTTGGTCATTATTGTTTTTCCTGATTTTCAATATTTTTCTGTAATAATTCTTTTAAAACTACAATGGCAATTTTATTATGCAATATTTATTTTTTTAATATTTAAGTAAAACTTTAAAAAAAGGATTATTTGATATTTGAGGAATGAATTAAATACAGTAAATTCTTTTTTCTTTGCTCAAACTTTTTATACTTGATGTATTTTTTCATTCAAAAAATACATATTGTTTGTCCTACTTTGAATTTTCTGTCTGAAGTATATATAAGAAAATAAATAAAATTGGGTATGTAGTAGCACATAATAATTTGTTACATCCTAACTTTATAATATACTAACATTTATTAATATATAACTAAGCAGGTCAAAATAAAAGGAATCGGTATATTTATTTTTAAATAATTGGATAATAATATTTAGTTTATATAGGATTTATTACTGGTTAAAATATTTTTTATATAATTACGGAAAGCAAACTCTGTAAAATTTGGAACTAAAATTAGCAAAACACTATGAGTAGTGAAGAAAAAAATGTTATCTGATTTTTAAAAAATGTTTAATAATGTTAATTTTTTTAAATTAAGGTTTTGAAATCACTTTTAAAAAATAATTTTTACCAATGTTTGACGATCTAAACATAAATATTTTCTTGAACGTTGTTTAACCCAGGTTCTATTTCAAACTGTAAAATCATCGTTAAAATGTATTGAAATATGTACATGAGTTTTTTTTAAAGTGCCAATATTTTTTTAAAAAATCGCAAACTTGTTACATTAAATTATACTTATTAGTTTATATTTGTTGAGATTTTTTTAATATTTTTATAGATTTAATAGAATTTTGTTAAGTTTTTAAATATTTGATTTCCTAAATTCATTAAAATTCATTTATTCATTATTCATACAATAGACAATTTACTTTTGTAATTATTTCAAATTAGTTGCTTTAGGCTACCAGCAAGTGATATTGTTTATATTTAATACTATTTAAATCTTTTAGATATAATTCCACATCCATGTATCTAAAGTAGTTCCAAAACTAACGCAAGAGTTAAATTTGTCACCATTCGTGTATAAAATGGGAACCCTATAAAAAACATTGAACAGCTAAAAGTTTAGGATTAGTAAAAATTGGGTGCTCCACGATTGAAAAATTGAATTAAATAAAAAACATAATTTTTTTTCTTTAAATTGTTATATTTTTATTAAATTGTGAAACATACAGGATAAGATTTTGTATGGAATAACACATAAGACAAATTGCCTCTTCGTCTTTTCAGGCCCGTATGGATTCCTTTTATCAAAAACTTTTTATAACCATTTTGCATAAACGTGACTCAATATCAATGACCACCATTGATTATCTTCCTTCAATGTACGCTTGCCTGAGGACTTGTTGACATAGACCTTTGATTTAAAAAAAACCATAAAAAGAAATCTACTGTTGTTAAATCACGATCTCGGCGACCAGCTTTCAAAATTTCGAAGTGTGTTCACTAAACTTTCAATATTTTTGAAGCATTGTTCAACCATGAAAACTTGTTGTTCAATCGTGTAACGCTCCATTTTTACTAATCTTAAGCTATCAGTTGTCAAATGGCTATTTTAAAAGAGTTACCAACACTTTACTATATGAAGGAAAACAAAATCAAATCTTAAGTTAATTTTAAGGCACGCTTCACCAAACTATCAGACATTAAAGCCATCTTATCTTAATTATCTTACTTACGCTCCGTTTATTCTACACGTGAATCTTTCTAAGAGAGAAAAATTCCATAGCATCATAGTGCTATTAAATTGCAAACGTCCGATTCCTCTATCTTCTGAATTAGATTTTTCATTCGTTGTGTGAACTACATAAATATTAAGCAGAATTATTATTCTTTAGCTTACTTCAACGGGAAAATATCACGTGATTTAACCACATATGATGAAAAAATGAAAATAATAAAAATTTCAATACAACTATATGACATAGGCAAAAATTATTTTTTTTAAAAAAATTATGAATTGTTGGAAAAATTCTCATAACTATTATATTAGTATCACAAAAAAGACAAATCAAATTTTTTAAATTTCGAAACGGTACAGAATTTATTTTTTACAATGATATTTTTGCAATAATATTTTTTACAATAATAATTTTGATTAGAATTTTAAGAAAAGGGCTTTTGAAATATGCATTACCACTCTCCATTGTGTATATGGTTTAAATTTGGTAGTTGTAGGACAAATAGTGCAGTTTATACAAAGCTAACAGACGCACATCCACATTCATCTTTATTATTAGTAAATATTTCAAGGTAATTGATTTAAATCTTATTCTTAATGTACATGAAAAAGAATTAAATTTAGATTATAGTTAC
This sequence comes from Argiope argentata, assembly GCA_026289955.1. Classification (NCBI taxonomy): domain Eukaryota; kingdom Metazoa; phylum Arthropoda; class Arachnida; order Araneae; family Araneidae; genus Argiope; species Argiope argentata. The sequence goes on along the minus strand of JAOUZG010009955.1, from coordinate 2,686,955 downwards.
TTTTTAAAAATAAATTATTCATTTTATTTACACATCAAATTATTTCAGTCTAAATTAATTAAATAGTAATCAAGTTAAAAATTAATAATTAAAAATAGATAATTAATTTTATTTACAAAATCATTAAAGTTTAAAAATTTAAAATATTTCCAATGAGTAAAAATTATATTATTCTTGGATCCATATTTTCATATATAAAGTTCAGAAATTTAAGCAGCGTGACGTATAATTAATTTGTGAAATACAATATTCCATAATTTTGTTTTTTTTTTAAATAAATGAAATAAAAGTATGTCCAATTGCGCTAGTATTTGCATAGCTTTAAACATTCCTATCTTAAAATGGAATGGGTTAAGGCTTCAAAGGCACAATGCTAAGAGTAGGAAAGATTATGCGCATATGCAAGATCTCGTCTTTCTCAAAATTGCATTAATTTTACAGATATTATAAAGAAAAAAATATTTTATGGTATATACTCGGTGGTATAAGTCGTATAAAACTTATAATTCGTCTAGAGAACTTTATGTAAAATAAATATGTAAAACTCTTTGTGTTCAAAGATTCGAACGGAAAATCCGATGAAAATCCTGCAGCCTGCACCAGTGTACAGTCCTTCTAAAGCCAACTTTAGACCTCTAGATATAATTAACCATTCGCAGTTTGAAATAAGGTGTGTGTGTTTCTAGTCTAAAAACATCTTGCTATGTCAGTATGATTTCTGCCCATTTTTAATATCTAGAGACCTAAATATTTTATTAAATTAAAAGATATTTTGAAGGTTTTTTTTTTAATTTTTAAAAAACTAACAAGCTAAATTGTTTGTAACATTTTTTATTTATATTTTAAAAATATACAAAAGAATATTATTCAAAAAATATTTAAGAATGCTGTTCAAAATATGTAAAAAAAATAAAACAGAACGAAATATGTAAGACTAGAACTAAACTTCATTAGACACGAAATCCGATCTGATGATTCGGCAAAAAGCAGTAAAATATCACACCTCTCTATCCATCAAAAAACACTTCCTTCTAGAGGTAGTTAATGTTGGTCAATGGATCCTAAAACGCTCCGTGCTTTTGCGCATACGTTAGGATGAGTTTAATTCGTGAAAATATTGATGAAAGAAAAGACGAAATGAAGAGATGTTTACATTTATCAATAGAGTAAACTGATTACTCGCGAACTGAATTAAAATAAAATAATACAGCCAGATACGATACAATACTGGCAAACACGTGAAAAAAATTTGAACGAAAAAGTATTTGATAATGGCTGGACCAAGATCAAAGAATGACGAAGAAATGCTCTCATCTTTTCGCATCTCACTGCTTAGTGATATAGAATCGTCGATATGCACGATTAACCCTTCCTAGTTAAAAATACGATGGGATTCATGTTCAAAAAGCAACAAGCTATGAATGTGTGCAATGTCCTTGCATGTTCAAGAGCATGAAATTGAAGAATTACATTCATTTTATGGGAATTTGGAAGTAAAATTTTACTATATGAAGTATAACCATTGGAATAATTCAAAGTCACTTTAGTATTTTTTTGAAAAATAATACTGACAATAATTTTTTTTTTTTGAAGAAAGAAAAAGGCGGATAACCATTCTTGTCCTCCGAGATACCTACCGAATATCGGCAAAAAAGCAGAGAAATACTCCTCCTCCTTATCCGTCTAGACACACTTCCTTCTAGTGTTCATTTCATTCGACACGAGATCCAACCTGAAGTTCGAAACAATTCATTAAAATAGTATGGCTCTATCCATCAAGCCCCACCATATAGATATAAGTCTCGACGAATCTGTAATAAGATGTATGTCTGGTGTAAAAACAAATCTAATGAATGCAAATAATTTCTGCGCATGTGCAAGACCTTGACATTTAACAAATGTATTAGTTTTATAAATAACTTTCAGAATGGTTGAGATCTAGTAAGCCTTAAAGACATATTGTTAAGTTCGTGGATCAGTTTAAAAAGACCCACCATTCATTTTACTATTGGAATTAACATAATCGCTGCAATTCAATACAGAATATCACTGCAAGATATTAAACGGAAAGAGTTTTGAAATTAAGTAAGATTCTTAGTTGAAGGTCATTACCAGAGATCCCATTTTATATTTGTTGTCTTCGATAGGCGACCAAAGTAGATTATATTGCAGCCGTCATCTACTGACAGTATGCAGGGGAGAGGGAACAAATTTAAAGATTGAAATTTATTTATTTGGATTTATTAGAAATACATACATATTTAAAAATAACAAAGGCATGGATATTTAAAGTTGAAAATATCTTATAATAGAGAATTATTACAACATTTCGCCATTTATTTTCTGATTAGAATTTACAAACCTTGAAGCTTTTCCCCGGATAATAGAATTTGCTCAAAAAGCAGAAGCAAAAATTTATACTCTAAAGCTGGAATTCTAATTCCTGTATTATATAATCCTACTACTCGTATTCCAAAGAGATTAGGAAACTCAAGAACAACATTTTCACTCTGTTTTTTATTACTTTTTTTAAAATTTGAAATGAAATCTCAAGAAAAATACAGTTTACACAAGTGTGTATTTATATCTGCTTTTCGTTGCTTTAGCAACTTCAAACATTTTACTTTTTCTATTTTTATGTATGATTTCTTAATAAAATTATAGTAATATTTTGTAATTTTTCACCAAGAATTTTATTTGTTATTCAGTTTTAAATCTATGCTGATTAAATTTAATGTAGTTACTCTACCAAACTTTTGCTTGTTCAACAGTAAGATTAATTTTCATATCGACATCTAGTGGCAAACTTAATAACTAAAAGGATTTCTGACAATGAGTAATACGAAACTGTGAAAGTGATTTTCTATTTCAGTTAATCTGGGATTGATTAGATTTTTCAAAAAAAAATCAAAACATTACTCAACTTTATGAATGAGAGTGAGAACTGTTGCGCTCTCTATATGTTATGAACAAACATCATTACAACACTTAGATGAAATTTCAACATGATTTTACTCAGCGCGGAATTTGTTTTCTTTTAAAATGCATAGTTTGTAGCAAAGAAAGAAATTCGTTTTCATTTCTGATTCTTTTTACTTAGAAAAATAAAAGCGAAATAAAATGGTGAGTCAGAATTCTAGAGTATATTTTTACCTGAGAATTTTGCATTTATTATTTTTTAGCAATTTTATTACTGATGCTATTAATTTAATGTTCTCTTGCTTAGCGATATTTTTAAAAAAAGAAAGCTTAATTGAGTCCAGTTTCACATGTTTTTGACAGATGAAATTGACTACCTTTTAAAATTAATAACAGATCTCATTTTCTGGCTTTGTTTTAATTATGATTTTTATTTGTCGATGTTTGATCTCTATTACACTGGCTGCGCCTTTAAGTTAAAATATAAAATGAGAAAAGAGAAATAAAAGTTTTTATTAAAAATAATATTTAGTATCCCATATTTTTTAAGTTATGTTTTTACCATCTTTTAATCGAATTTAAAGATTATGTTATGTTGAATTAAAGAATATGTTATATTGTAATTAATACAGTTGTAAATTAATATTATTTGTTACAAACTTTTATTTATAAACAGACACAGAATAAGGTTTGTAATAGTATGTTATTCATTTTATGAATGATTTTTAAAAAGAATGATTTACTTTCATTTGATTTTTTATTAGTAATATATATATTTATATATATGTATATATATATATTGTGGAAATAGATATGAATAAGACAGCCATAAAGAAAAACAAAAAATTTGTTTTTATCCAATTGTTATAATCATCATGCTCTTTTAATGAGATAAATATATCAAGAAATTGTGCCAATATTTTCGTGTATAGTTAATACCATTAATCTAAATTTGCTATGATAATATTATGTCCTTTCCCCAAATTCTTTTTCACAAGATCATGGAAAGGGAAATCAATGTGATATCTTTAAAACGCATTACAAATATTTTTTAAAGAAAGCAAAAATGAATTCCAAAAAAATTTATAAGTTTTAGCAATTAAAACTAAACTTTCTCTTTAATCCTTCTATGTTCTAAATAGGAAGTTTAATATTGTTAAAGAGCATTTTTCAGTATTGAAAGAGGATTGTTTGTATTATGTACAGTTTTAGAATTTGTTTAGTCTTGTGCATTATCAGTAATTGATAATTAAAAGTTCATACTAAAAAAATATTTATTCATTGTTAATGGACTAATAAAATGTGTTTTATTGATAACAAAAATTTCTTAAATATTCCTATTTTTTATTCATTTATTTAGGTTCTCATTCACATGAGTTTTTTTCATGATACATAACTTATATATTAGTTTCAAATTCTGAAATTGACATTGAAGTTGAAAATTCATATTTTATTACTTTATTTTTGATGATTGATTCTACTCTTCATTGTGAATTACAAAGCAGACAAGGGTTACTGGTCCATTATTATCTTGAGCGTTTGAAGCTGAAACTTCTTAAATATGTATATTCGTGCATTGATCTGATGGTCTAAGATGTATTTGGGATTTTTTGCTGATTATAAATATCTGATGTTTTCAAATACTTTGACAATTTTTACAATTGTTTATTTTTTCTTCTAATAACAGTTTATAGAGTTATTGCTAAGGATAATCTAAATTATAAATTAATACTAAAGAACCATGAACATATTTTAGAATATTATAAATTATTTTTTGTGCCATTTCAAATATTTGAATTTTTTATATTATTATTTATTATTTGAATTATTGAATATTTATAACAAATTCATTTTTAAAGATATGTATGAAGAGGAGGAAAAAAGAACATAATCAAATTTTTGTTGTAGGCAGTCAACGTACAATCTAAACATTGAATAGTATGAGTGTTCACAGTGATAACAAAAATAAGTATTGTAATTACTGAATTCACTGTAATACTTTTATACTATTTTTAAAATGTTCTTTATTAAATTGTGCTCAACCAATATCATTCAATAATTTTATTTAGTTGGACATTAAATCCAACAATATCATTAGTAGTACTACAATTATAGTTTCTTTTATTAAATGAATGCAGGAATTTTCTATTTGCAATTGGATTTTAAATATTTTTGTTATTGAGTATTATGATTTAGATTGTGACTCGGATGTATGCGTACACATATACAAATATAAAAATTGAAGGCATTTAAAAGTACATATATGCATACATTTGAAAGTATAGTAAATAAACTCGGAAGATAGCTCAACTCCCTCCAAAAATTCCCGCAAATCATCTTTTGGACTTTAGCTTTGCCACTGTATCAACAACTAGTTAAACTAAAATCCTAAGTTAGGAAAAAATATCATTTTTAGTTATATGTGTATTAAATTATGTGTTAAATATAATTTAACACATAAAATTGTGTGTTATACATGAATTTGAATTTGGAAGAAGTAAGGTGTTGGGATCTATAGCAACAATGGCTGCTATCCCCTGTTTCAAATACTTAGAACAAAATATATATTAAACACAAGAAAGCAAACACACACAAAAACAAATTGTAGTTTCAGTCAGTTAACAGTTAATGAAGTCTGTTCAGTCAGTTGATTGAAGCTGCAGTGAGTCCACTGATGAGATTTAGAACATTTTCAGAAGTTCCAATGGAAAGAAGAGGAACAAAAAGTCAGAGCAATTTAATGTGAAAAAAAAATTATTAGATGTTGAAATGCTTCAACGCCTGAAGAGAAACTTGAAGATTGGTCCTATTAACGGTTTTTTTACAAAGCACATTTTTGAAGGTGAAATCTTGTTTATCTAATTGGGGAAATGTCCACAATTTATCTCTATAATATGAATATTTTTTGCACGAGAGAATTATGTGTTCAATATCATTTATGCTATTACATTCATGACAAAGAGGATCATTATGAAGGTTAAAACAATTTAACAGTCCTGGTGTTTTAATTGTTTTGCTGATTAATCTGGCCAAATGTGTTATACATAATATATGTAAAAAATTATGTGTTATACATAATATGTTATATATAATTACATTATGCATAACATATAACTATTGGATAAATTATAAAAATAATGATAATATACTAATAAATTTGTAAAATTTAGTGATATAATTCACAAAGATGAGCATTGACATCAATTTTCATATATATTGAGCAAATGCTCGATTTATCCATTAGCATCTATAAAAGGCTATTACGTAAAAAGATATTAAGATTTTTAATGTTTGACCTTTGTGGTTTCAATATATAATTTATTTTTAAATGGGTCAATATATAATTTATTTTTAAATGGGTCAATATATAATTTATTTTTAAATGGGTCAATATATAATTTATTTTTAAATGGGTCAATATATAATTTATTTTAAAAATCATAGGTCCATATTCAAAAGCAAAAAATAGGCTATAGTCATCTTAAAATTTAACTATATTTTTTAATCAGTTTCGTATTACACTTATATGTTGTGTTTGCACTAATTAAATTTAATTAAAACAATTTCTATTGTCCCTTTTTTGATGTAATCATACAACTTAAATACGCAATTGAAATTGAGCAAAAATGGATATTTTTGCTTTTAAAAGATTTTTTAAAAAATACTGAATTTTCATCAAAAGTTAAGTAAATAAGTGATTTTTGATTATTACAATTATTGTTTTTTCATGCAAAATGGTTTTTTTTTTAATAGAGTTGTATTTCCAAAGTTGCAAGGCTTTTTCCCCCTTTAATAATACCTTATCAACTTTGAAATATTTATAAACTTAGATTGAACTAAAGATTATGAATTTTTGATAAAATCTAATAATTGATAATAAACTTGGGAAGTCTGGAAATTTTGAATTAGAAAATGCATTAGATGTCTGAAAAGGTAAAAGTTTTATCAATTTTGATGTTAATTAATTATAGGGGAAAGGATGGATATATTGTTGACCATTTATTGTTCAACTCATATTTTCATTAAAACTCAGATTTGACTTAACTTGATATTTGAATTCCATTATACTCCTTTTTAAAACTCTATTTGAATCTGATTTCTGATTGATTCGTAAAGTGATTTAGATTGTTTTTTAAATAATAATATTAAATTTAGTTGTTGAATTTGAAAGTTGATTTTGAATTGTATTAACTTTTTTAAGTTGAATTTGAATTGTATGAACATTTTTTTTCTTCGGAAATTGAAATATATATTTATACGATTAATCTTTCTATTTTCTGAAATAAGTTAATATATCTTATTCCTTCTCTTATAGCCATTTGCTTCTCCCTCCATGATGAGTAGATGTAACATTTTCTATTAATCAGAAATGAAATAAAATGAAAATGAAGCAGTTAAAGTCCTTTCTTACAACCAGTGATGATGATGATTTTTCAACAATATCTTTTGAATTAAAAAAATCAGAGAAAAATCTCTAAAAAACAATTCGGAATTATGTTAAAAAATAAAGCAAAATAATACAAAGTAGTTAAGGATAGCTGGGGTCAGTCTTAACATTTTCAATAGGGTATATTATTTGCAAATTTTTGTACCGAGTTTATAATTTCTGTATTTAAGGCATCGCTTTTTGAAAAATAATAATACATTCATACTTTGATCTTGTTATAATCCGAAGTTCGCCAATACAATTACTACTCCAGTTCGAAGATTTCAGAAGCACGTGAATGGGAAAATGACTCTTCTCGCGTCGATATTTAAAATAGCATGTTGTCAGATTTTTGTGGCACTTGTGTATAATTTCAGTAATGTCCCCCCCCTCTAACTTGTAGTATTTTATACATATCCCCCTTTTTTTCTTTTAAAGTGTGTTTTATAAATTACCTTCGATTTCTCCGTAGCTTCCATTTATCTGATAGTTAATTCAATCGATACCTTTTGAATTACCTGGAGGTTTAAATTTGCATTCCTCATTACTTCCTTACAATTGATTATAGAAAAATCAAGTAAATTAAAAACATTTTTGTCTCATTAAGCCAAACAATTTCTGTATGAATTTTTTTTTAAATAGCTGCAATTGTTTAGAAATTAGGGCCTGAAAAGGGATTTTCAACCCCTAATTTCGGCTATTTTTAAAGTTATTTGTATTTCCATTCTAAACTAATTTTTTTTAAAACTTCTGTACTTGGTATCTTTTAATTTGGAATTATTTAATTGTTCATGGATTTAAGTTTAGTGGCTTGAAGAAAATTGATTAAATAAAAATAAACGTACAGAGATATTTATTTGCAACATTGTGGGTAAATGATCAGTTTTATAAAATTTCAGGGGCCGCATGCACTTTAGTTCTTTTGAATGTATTGGTTATAATTATTTTTGTTTTTAAATTTTTAGTACAGATCATACTGAATGATTATTTCGTAATAAATGCTGAACTATGCGATATCGACCCATTCTTTATATATGAACACTTCAATAGGCAATATTTCACCGTTTTTGTCTAAAAGAGTATTGACTTAGATGAGTTGACCTCCCAGTTTGCCGAAAGAAATTTTTATATTAAAATTCTACAACTTAATTGCAATTTGAAACGAATTATTTAATTACACAAATTAATATAATACTAATTTTGTTGAAAAGCGTTTGGTTCTGAAAGAATTCTTTCTATGAGCAAAATGTTTAATTTTCCGTTCTGCAATTCTGTGTATTTGCAAATAACATTCCACCTTGGTTAATGAGTCAAGGTTTAGTATCATCGTCATTTGATTGGGACTTCTGAGTTATTATTCTGTGGTTCATCAAGGTGGTGATAAGATGCCCGACGACTAAGGTACCATTTTCTTACTTGACCACGTTTGGAAATTGCGAAATTTATTTGTAGTTCGCATTATTTCAAAAGGGCGTTTTATTATAATAGATCGGTTAATTAGTTAACCTTGACTTGAATAAATAGGTCAGATTTAACTTCTCAGATTTTTTAAAATAATATTTCTATAATTTTTTCGTTTTTATACTTTTCTAGTTTGTTCTTTCATTTTTATATATCTGATTTGAAAAAAAAAAATAGTTCGAAGTTTATAAAAAAAGATGTTTTAATGTTTGCTTCTGATTATAATTTCATTCTACAAGCTACATAAATCTATGTAGTGAATCCAATTTCTAACAATGGGTTTCTGCAATGTTCCTTTTTTTAAACTTAAATTTTATGATCCCTTCCTTTTATAAATAGAAAACAAAACTGTTTCATTGGAGCCATTAAACAATATCACTCTTTAAATGCCTTCGAAATGTTTTTTCCCCTCTGGCAAATAAATTCCCACCTTGTTTCGTTTTTAGAACAATAAAAGCCAGATTTTTTTACCACATATATTACTTGGTATATAAATACATCATTCGGCCTCAGAAGCTCCTTTAAGTGACCGAAAGCGAAAGAGTTTATTGTTCTCTTTTATTTCTCGCACTTTATTTTTCCTGTTCTTTTCATTACCGTTTTAAGAGAAAGGTTGGAAGATAACTGTTAACCTGGATGTGTCAAGAATGGGGCGGCCGTGACATTCACCGAATTGCTCTCGGGTGGAAGACAGGTTAAAACGTTTGTTGCTTGGGGCTGTCCTGGTTCTTAGATATCCCCGCCTGATAACTTAACAAGTAGGTTAGGATTTAATCTTGGGCTATTAAAAGATAGTTAGATGGATGATTTGTTTGTTCGGTTCAGCTGGTTGCTGCATGCGAAAATGCTTTGAGATGGTATTAATTCTGCAGGTAGGATGCATGGAATGCATATTGAAGTAATGAAACGGTGTTTATCTGATGAAGTATTACTTAAGGCTTACAACGTGTGATATGAAAAATGAGCTGTTTTTCCTTTACTTTTTCCGCCATGTTGTAATTTCTTATCTGAGTGGGCGATCAAAAGGCTTCAGCTACCTGTTTGCATTAAAACTGGAGTGATAGTTCATTTGAAATCGATATTGGAATACTTATTTTAATTTTTTTCAATATTTGTGCCCAATTAGTATTTTTCCCTTTAATTAATTACCGATAGATTCTCGCTACTATTGGACCTGACCAATTGAAACTTAATATGACTTTGGGGGGTTCATTAAAGTGTCCTGCCGTAATGCGTTTAAAAAAAAATTCATTTCTTTTAGGATTTCTTATATAGGAAGTAATATAATGAAATACTTCGAATATTTCCTTATAGAACATTCGAGCTCTTTCATTTTATTTATTTTTTACCAGTAATTGTATTCTTCTAATGACTGTTCTTTATTATTATTATTATTATTTATTTGCTTAAAGTGTTAGACAAATTTGTACAATTTTACAGTTCTTTTAACCTTTGAATCTTATTTATAATTTCCTTTGGCGATCATCTGGTTCGCTGGGAACATTAATTATATGTAATTCTAGTTAAATCGTTTAGACAGATTTTAATGTTCATGTTTCTCTCCATTAGTCTGGCTTTAAAACCGTTTCATTTTAATTGTCTTACGTATGTCTCTTTATTGCGTATAGGTGCCTTTCTAATAGAGAAAAATCCCCAAATCATGGTGCTATGAAAAATGGAAATGACCGATTCATCTATCTTCTGAATTTTCGAGGAACTTCACTTCACTTTTTTATTCGTCCTGTAAACTGCACAGATATTAAACAAAATCCTTTTTCTGTAGTTTTCAATGTTGAAAGCAAATCAAGCAATTAAATATCGGCTAACATAATGCAAACGGTTTGAATTTCTGGAACAACATTTTAATTTGTTATTGGAAATCAGACAAAGAATATTTTTAAAAACTTGCCAAATTTCTCGAAAAATCTGCATGAATATTAAATTGATATCACGAAGAAAACAGTTTTTTATAAATTTCGAACAGAGTTTTTTTTTTTGGTGTGTGCGCGTGCGTGCGTGCGTGTGTGTGTGTGTAATATATTTGAAATTTTCACAGAAATACGACCAGAATTCATTTATTTATTTTATTTTTTTAATTTGAGTTCGAATTTAAAATTTATACAAAATGGCTTCGAAATACACATTTCCATTCCCCATGGTATGTATATGCCAAATTTGGTATCTAGAAGTGAAAAGGTCTAGCCTGTAGACCGCTCACACACGCATTTGTCTTTGTTATTTGTTGTGATTTTTTTCTTCCTTCCATGTTGATTTTCCAAACTATTATTGCACAAAAATAACTTTCTACACTTTAAAAATTTCAAAAATTGTCTTCTTAATGATAACTATTTAATATTCGCGCAAATTTTTCTCAAAATCTTGCAGGATTTTTTTTTTTTAAAAAAAACTTTTTCATCTATTTTCTAATAATAAATAAGAATGTTGTCCCAAAACTAAAATTGTTTTCATTGTTTCATAGCAAATATTTAATTGCTTGGTTTGCTTTTATTGAAAACTAAAGGGGAAATATACTATTTAATACTAATTTAGTTTACTGGATGAATAAAAAGTGTAAGGTTACAATATTGCGAAATTCAGAAAGTTCATTTCCATTTTTAATAGCACTATAATTATATAAAAATCTGCGCTAGGAAGATGTATGCCCGCAGTAAATTGAACTGAAATAAGGAAATTGAAATGACAGTTTTTCATTATTTGGCAGAATCATGAACATCAAATTATATCTAAACGTTTTAAATAACATTTACCATTATCATCGGTGAATCAGTTGATGGCCTAAGATCGCCAATTACTAATAGAGATGGTTTTTTTCCACCTATATTTTGTCTCCGTTTCTGAGATACGGATTTCTAAAGCTTAATAATGCAATTTGCTTTAAGTTTAGAAATTAGAACGCAGAATTTTAATTAATTAATTTAATTATTTTACTTTTTCCCCCTCTCCAATTATCATTCATCGCACTTTGTGGCATGTTCACGTTCAATAAATGCAGTTAATAATTTAAGCCTCTTTTTTCCTTTCCTAAGACTTAACAATGCACCTTTTCTTTTAAAATCAGAAGGCGATTCAACTTGTAATTCTCAAAGAATTAATAATATTCGTTGACGATGAACTTCAAATGAGCTGTTAATGCATTGAATAAATTGTTTAAATTAAGCTGTGAACTTTCGTAATCGCTACAATTGTTCTGAAAGATTATTGCTTTTTGTAAGCTTTAGTTGTTAATTCGTTTACTTTTAATATTATGTTTCCCTTTCAAAGAAGAAAAGGTAAACAAATTGTTCATGCAATAAATCATTGCTTCATTTTTTTTTTTTCCTTTTAGAAAATCGTTTCTGAAAATTAATTTGATAAAAAAAAAGTTATGTATGAGGTCAATGTTCCTTTCTTAAAAATTTGACAGTCGGGTTTAATTTATTTTTTGATTTTATTGGATATTTCTTGCTATCATTTGAAGCGCAGTATTTTATATCGGAACTGTGCTTTTATTTTATTATTTAGAAATCTTTTAATTGTTGAATATATAACGTTTTAACCTTCAATATATTGATAAATTTCTGATTATTTTATTTTTTTGGCATCACATTTATGATTGATTTTACTATGCTGCTAATCCAACTCGAATGATACTTCTGAACCGAGTGAGAGTCAGACTCTGACTGGAGGCAATTGATCCAATTGTCTAATGGCCGGTCCTAAAGCCTGGAGTGGAGGAGGGCGGCTGATATTTTGGTTCCCTGTTCCAAATGGATTTAAATAAATAAATAACAAACTCGTAATAATTTTAATTTGATTGTCAGAAGAATCCTTGAAGACTCGTGCTTTTATACTCTTAAAAGGGGAAACGTTTTCTGTTGCTCATTAGAAGAGTGTAGCTTTATTTTAAAAAGAATTTATCAAAACTTGAACTACTTTACATCAGCAAAAATTAATAAATGAATGATAAATTCGAATAAATGTATGGTTTTCTTTTCAAACGTCATTGCATAGTACATACTTGTATATCGTTGCGTTTAACCGTAGGACCATTTCTGAGAATCCATCAAATTTTATCGTGCCATTTCATGACCGCAACCGAAATTAGCCCAAATTTTAAACTATGTTTCTGTTGAAATTAAATTTTTAATTGGGAAGATCCTACTCATTTGTGTGTAACGAATTTTTTTTAAATAAGGACAAAGAAATAAAACAGCCCTATTTTCTGTTTCAAAATTGCATCGTCGACCTCCTCGGCGTTGGTCATAAATTTCGCGTTTTAGGAAAGCTGGTCTCAATTAACTTCATTACTGAGCGCGATTTTTTTTTTATTTATTATGGTTTTTTTTTTTTTTTTTTTTTTTTTTTTTTTTTTTTTTTTTTTTTTTTAGTTTCTCTGAAACAGCTTCCTTTTGTACAAACTGCCCGAGCATGAAAAGTACGCCAATTTCGTCAGTGCTAAAAAAATAAGTAGAGCTTGTCCAGTCAATGGCTACTCTTCAATCTGTGAACTTTATACACTCAGTCAGTGGGTTTTTTTGTTTTAAGTGTCGTTGGAGTGCAGGCAATTAGGTCAGTGGCTATGTTGTCCTCCAGAGAACTGACCGCAGTGTGAAAATCTGTTAATAATTCCCCGAATGAAGGTTAGGAACGGTCTCTTGACTAAAAGTCGTTCTGTAGGTAAAAAATAGTAGATGTCTAGCTTTTTATGTTTAGTCTTCGATTGTATTTTTAAATGTTTTCTAATGTGCTCTATTCTAATGCGTTCTTTGTAGTAAAGCGAAGCATCGGTCACTCGTGGCTAATTGTTTTGGAACTCACACACTGCTAATAAAAATCTAAACGACGAGACCGTAATGTTTCTTGATTTCCAGAGATGCTACCTCATTTTTTTTGCTACCTCTGTTTTTTTCCGTAAAGTATATAATTTAAAAGTTAATTAAAGTGAGATAATTTGCATTATAATGGTAAATGTATTGGAACATATCATAATATTAGATGTTCATCTTAAAAATCCCCTTTAACCCTCTATGGGTTGAATTTTTGTTTTACCTTTTAAAAAAATTGTGAGAACGAAAAATCAGAAATTATAAACCTATATATGCAAATGAAAACCAGTTTTTGTGTTTGAGCAATTTTATTGCGTTATAATCATTATGTGACTTTCAAGTCACACCGGCTTATAAAATTTGCACTTCTGTGTAATATAGCTCATATGTGAAAGTCCATAATACAATTTGCTTTTGGTGTAAGGCATAAATGTACATGCATCCATAAACATAGTCTAGTAATCACTGACAAAAGCACAGATAATTTGAATTGGATCAAATGATTTCGCGTAGTTTTACTCCCAACAGTTTGCACAGCAATTATTTTGCTATTTCGGGTTGATGAGCCTAACAATGGTCATGAATACTAGTATTGGTTGTGTTTGAAACGTCATAGAGTTAAGATTTATGTGCCATCCCATGAAAAAAGCTATAATTATTTTGCAAAATGTCGATAAATTAAAATGTGACCTGAAATTTACACGGGCCCATAGAGATTTAAACAACTTTATGCTTAATGTTTTGTTTTTATTTTTTAAAAAATACTCTGCAATTGAAATTATTTTAGCATTGTTATTTCATTTTTAAAGCGTGAAAATAGACTTTTCTGACACTTGAATTTCATTTTTGTACAGAGAGCGAATAATGTATTTTATGATTATATTCATTGCAGTATCGTGTGGTGATTATTAAATCTTATCACTAAATCACCAGCTGTAAATATTTTTTAAAGAATGTCGATCTCTTTCAGAACTTTTAACGAAATGGGTTGATCATAAAGAAAGCCGCAGATTGCATCAATATTGTTTTTAAATTTCCGCCCGTGCGCGGATTTCCTTTCTCTCCTACCTTATTTTTTATGCTTTTGCCACAGAGTGAGAAAAAATATATATATTTATTCGCTCAAACTCCTCCATGTTTAAAATGTTCTCTTCCTCTCTACTTTTCATGTATTTTCTCCTTCTGTTGTACAAAGTACAGTGATTGACAAAAGAGAGAGAGAGAGAGAGATTTGACGAATCACCACATTTCAAACCTCCTTAAGTTCAAAAAACACATTTTTTAAAAAATGTCTGTCTGTGCCAAAAATAAATCAAAAACGCTTTGAGCTAGAACGTTGAAATTTGGCTTATGGTCTTTATAACAAAGCTGTAGAATTCTTTTAAATTTTGAGTAGAATCCGTTCTGGGGCAGTCCCTCTGTTTGGCTTTTTGAATATAAGTTAGCACAATAATTACAATTTGAAAAGAACTAGGTAGTTAAGATTCGGTACAAATATTTAAAATCCCTTTTGTAGATACATATCCGGGGGCCCTGGTTCATATTGTGCAAAGACCTCGTTGTAGACCGGTCGGGGGTGCCCTGATATTTCTGTAGATACATATCAAACTGTAAGGCAAGAACAACAAGGGGCTGAGTATCTATCGGTCTCTGTACTTTCAGAAACATGTAAACTCAACAATTCAAAAACGTGGAGATTTAAATATATGAAATTAGATGTGAGATTTTGTAACTACAAGTGTATTTTAGTATAGAGTTTTTGTTTCAATCTATTGGGAAAAAGGTGTTTGTATGAAGCATAAATATGTTGATTATTAACCGTATGTCAGAAATAAATCGTCAAAAAAAAAAAAAAAAACCCCTATTCGACAAGGGTGACACGATAGATCCTATAAATTGTAAATTCACGCCAAAAGTTAATATTTCGTAATTATTGTTCGCCATTGCAGTGCATTCTCTGCCGTGATAAGTTTATTAAGGAATATGCGAGAAAGTTTTGGAGAGACCACTACCGCTGATTAAAATTATATTTAAGTTTATTTATTTATATCAGTTCATTATGAAAAAATGTTGAAAAGAAAACATGCAATTTCTAATGGCTCTATGATTTTATATCTATTTCTTTTCGAACATCACATATTAATATACATATATTAATTTTAGTTACACTTTTATGTATCGCGCTTTAAAAAAACCTATAAATGACCCTTTAAAATCAGTTCTAATATCAATAGTACTCTTCCACCTCTTGCATAATTAATTTTTAACGAGTTTGTAAAATTTGAACGAATTAAAAATAAAAGAAACCCAAACGATACCCAGAGAACGTTTTTCATTGCTTTTAAATTAAGAGCATTCACACCTTTAAATAAATTTTTCTTTTATTAATTTCCTACGGCCATACAACAGAAAATAGTGGAAGAGATTGTTAACCTGCAATAGAACGAGAGCCGTTTCTTTTTCACAGTCCATTAAGATCTTCACTTTTATGATTTATCAGAAATCTCGTCTGATGGCAAAACGATAAAAAAAGAACGTAACATAGCAATGCTGCCTCCGGAAGTACTTATCCGGAAGGAAAAGCACGGCATTCCTTTCTCTGTTTTATCTGCTGCATTTACCTGCAGGATACCTCAATAGTTGAATAATGTTTACGATTTTTTTTTTTCGCCTTTTCTGCTTGTGTTAAATGTGTATTCAAACTATTTTTTCCATGAAATTTTGTTCGAAATTTTATTGCACACAACGTAATGATGTTTGATTGAATTAGAAATAAAATTCTATTTCAATAAATCAGAAAAAAATTCCAAAATGAGAAAAAAAGAATTTTAAAATAAATTAGTTTTTTCTACTTTAATCAAATGTGTATTTTCCTTAGAAAAACTTTTCGGAACTTTATTGTATGCTGTGTACATCATTAAAACATTACTTTGATGTTTAATTAAATAATATATATTTTTAAACTTTTATAGACCAAAACAACAAAAAACGAATCTTGAAATTCCTTCTAAACCGAATTATGATGAATCACACTAAAAAGTATTATCTGAAAATATCACTCAACCAGCGGTAGTGGTAGCCTCAAAACTCCCTCACTTAACTTCTAATTATGGTATTATCTTATTTTCTTATTTACATGCATGGTATTGGCGTACATTAGTTACAAAATATCAATCTTTGTCAAGAATTGAGCATTTACTTAATGAAGGTAGATTTACTAAATATATTAACTCATCTTTGGTGAGTATTTTGCTATTAATCTCTGGTGTTGGTGGTTGTTTCTAATGGCACATCCCATGGACCAGCTCTCTGTTGTTGTTGTTGTTACTTATAGCACTTGCCATGAGCAAGCCCCGCTGATGCATCAGCAGATTTTAAGCCGGAAATATACGCCTCTTGTTTTACAAGTAGCGCCATCTAGGGCCAAGAGTACGACTTAGCTACACACACGTCACAACCCTTTTTAGGGGCGGACTACATTCACGCAAATTCATTCATTCATCTCAGATCGTAATTTAGACCTGGAACAGGGAACGATCACCCCTAGCCCAGTACCCCCAGTGATATTATTCTCGATATGGAGGACTTTGCGACCACGAACAGATTTAACGAGCGCCAATCGCCACACACTCGGGGATTCTTTTGGCCGGTGAGTTTCGAACCCGTAATCTAAGGAGTACGAGTCCAATGCTCTACCAACCAGGCCATCCCGGCCAGGACCAGCTCTCTGACGGACGTTAGCGATTTTAAGCCGAATGAGCGTCTCTTTTTTCCAGGAAGCGCCAACTAGGGCCATGAGTACGACTTTGCTACTCACTCAACACCTTCGCTTGCACGAATGCTTGAATGTGCCCCCCCTTTTTACAGGGGGGAGGGGAACATTCATACACACCTCACAGATTGGTTGTTTTCTGTGTTCGGAAAGAACACAGAACTACCATACCAGATGAAGGACTTGAACTCGGACTCCCAGAACATGAAGACGCACTACCCCTATGCCAGGACGCCGGCAATTTCTGTTGTACAATTATTAATATCCGAAAATCGAATTGAATTTTATTAAATATTTAATGAGTTGTTAATAATCTAGCAATGTAAAACTAAATTAGAGTAATTTATAAATACTTCTGGGATGCCTGTGATTAATTTTGGAGTTGCAAAATTATCAATAGTGAATATTTCTGTCTTTGGATTCTTCACTTACTAACCGTTGCTTGAAAAAAAAACTTGTCACAAATTTACGATAGCGCTAGGATTTTTCTTTTCAATATTTTTCTTATATTAATGCTTTAAATTTTTTTCCCTTGAACCGTCTGAAACTAATTTGGTACATAACTGCTCTAGTATTCACGAAATCCTGTATCAAATTTAATATATTGAAGTCACTGCATTTTTGTGTAAACGCGATAACACAAAAATGCTGTTCCTGGAATTATAGACCGACAGACTGCCAACTTTTTGTTGGATTTGACAAAAAAATTTCGTTGCTGCCTACGCTTTAGATGTTAATTCCGTGCACCGAATTTTATCAGTCTAACTTTCTTCGTATGGCAGTTATCGTAATAGTGTATATTCTAACAATCAAACTGACAGACTTTCTCTGGAAGGATTTTGCTAAAGTTTTGATTGACATCGACAAGTTTAGTGCAGATCATCCGTCTAGTTCAAAGCGTTTTTTTTAAAGTTATTTTTATCAAAGGCCGATATTACCCAAAAGTTATTTTTCGAACTGAAGGAGATATAAAATGTGAAGATTCGTCCAAGCTTCGATTTCGAATATTTTGCTGATGACATTACTTTCTGTATATAATATATACGAAAAAATAATAAATAAAGCATCCATTTTATTCCTTTAATGAGTTGGTAGCAATTTAATAACCTAAAACTAAATTAGAGTAATTTATAAATACTTGTCTAAGATGGGATGCCAGTCATTTATTTTTTGAATTGCAAAATTATCAACAGTGAATATCTAATGTTTGAATCTAGGTGTTGCTTGAAAAAACTTGTCACAAATTTGCGCTAGCACTAGGATTTTTCGTTTCAATATTTTTCTTATATTATTTCTTTTAAGTTCCAAACAACGTCTAACTTGACTCAAAGGTTTCAAAATTTATTCTGACAATATCAAAATCCACTGTTATTTATGGAAATGTGAAATAAATGAAAATAAAATCTCCTGTTTGATATGCTGATATGTTTCTCTGCTGACACCAGTTTCCAGTCTTAATTTTCTGTTTATGCATGCTATATCAGCCGCTTGACAAAAATAGCCTAGTTCGAATGCACTGACGTTTGGATTCAAATATTTGACAGTCGCTTTCCACCTTGATAGGGCTTCTAAAATATCAATTGTGCTTTTTTTCATTTCGGCGTATTCTTATGTAGTGTTCCCGATTGGTTTAGTCCCATGTCCACCCAAACGTCGAATGACCGTCATGTTTAAAAAGATTTGGGGAAAGGGCAGGTTTTTGTATGTTAACATGAAAATTGATATAGGCTATACTGTATAGTGTTTTACGGCAGATATTGGATGCTCTTTTGAAATAGATTTACTAAATGTTTAATTGCCTGTGGAAAAGAAAGAATGAATGACATTTCATCTTCATTACGCGTGCGTTAAATTTTAAATTCATGTCTATTTCTCGTCCATTAATTTATTAATACGTGAGAACAACTGCAGATATTTGAAAATTTTCTCCGTTCCCCTCCATTGACTCGTTCATTTCATAACTGCTAGTTCCGAATTTTACTGCATCCACTTATCGATATGCTCGAAAGGACACCCCGATGCGAATTCGAATTGCTGTATCATTTTGTAGCGCTCCGAAGGTGGTTATTAGTTGAACGCCTCTATCGTCCGGAGTGCTATTATGCATCTGAAATGGAAGGGGGGTATGTTTGGAACAATGATTTCTCTTCCTGGTTCGTGTCTTACCGTTAGGGAATCTGGTGCGTCAATGACCTGAAAGTGGCAACAAGTGGCTGTTAGTTGGCACTTAGCTGCTAATCTGATTAGCGTGTTGAGATGGGGCATGTTTATCGCGCTGTGTATTCCTCCTCCGTGCTTCTGTGGAGGAAGACTTAAAAGAGGTTAAAAGAGCCACTCATTTGGACATTTTGCTTTCTCCCTAACCTGGTTTTCGATATTTTGCATAGAATCGTACCAATAATAATTCGGATGGCGGAAAAATAGAACAATTTAAGTTGAAGCTGAAAATGCTAAGTGCCTGGGAATGTATAATCTGTTTAGATTTTAAATTATTATCCAGAAATAAATATTTATAGCAATTTCTTCTTTTTCAAAACCGTTCATCATAAATAAATAAATAAAAACATATTTAAAAATAATAATAAATTATAAACAATTGATGTTGAACGCGTCGAACTACCGCATCTTATAACTGACTTATAAACTGAAATGAAACGATTCAAATAGGTAGTAATTTGATGGCAAAAAACGTTTCAAATATTCAATGTCCCCCCCGTATTATTGAATTAATAAGAAAGCATTGCCAAAACGATAGGTGTCGTCAAATTAGATTTTTAAAAATGAGGCTTCTACACTTTTTCTGAATCAAACGATAAGGAAGGAATGTAGGTGTATTCTCCTGCGTATAAATCAAACGATACATGGTGCAAAAATCTTTAAAAGTGCTTTCTGTACAAGAGTTGACTGTTGGGTTGTAATCAAGTCTAATATGTAGTTATTTCGTAGTAAAGTTGTTCACTAAGAATGATTTCTTTAAACCTTTTGATTCGATTTTCTCACATCAACTTTAATTGCATTTTTAATTATTTTAGCTTTATTCGAATATTTAACATTTTTTCCATTAACCATAAAGCATAATATTACATTAAAATCTCTCATATTACTTAAAAAACAGTGTGGCATATTTTTTTTTTATTTAATAAACGTTTTAAAAATTTTATTATTCAAATGCTGATGCATCAGATTCGCCGTTGAAATGCTGTGTAATCTGTTTGATTGTAAAAATGGCTTATCATGGTCTAGTTTTTGATTTTAAAAAAATCAGTAAATTTGAATTTCAAATTTAATGGAAGTATCTCGCTCTATTACGAGACTCAGAAAATAAAAATTTGAGCTTTCTTTGCGTTCATGTCCTTTCCCGATGCTCCCGATTTCTCTGCAGGAAGAAAAATAAATAGTGCTTAATTTTGGACTGTTCACGATCGTTTCATTAAACCATTTCTGTTGACTAATTTGTTAACTTTTAATGCCTGGTTTGTCATATACCGTAATTATTAACACGTATGTCCTTGCGTTAGATATTCAATCATAAATATTTTAAGTATGTTTCTGAGCTCTTATGAAAATAATGGACAAATTGAAATATTATACAACATTCCTTTTTTCTAAAACCACCATGCTTCGTACAGATTTCATAGTTCTGTTATATCAAAGATATTAACTTTTATGAGAATGTTTATGCAAAATAAGATCTATTTTGACTTCCATCCCAACTTTCCATTTTTCATATTTTAACAATTTCTTCCTTATTAAAATACCATGAATTTTTCTGGTAAAATATTTTTTCTGGCACAAATGTTAATTTTACGGTGCTGTCTCAATGATACATAAAAAGTAGCTAATTTTTCTTTTAGACCATATTAAAACATTAATTCTGTGGATTTAATAGTAATAATAATAATAATAATAATGTGCTATCTAAATTTCTGCGAAAAATTTTCACGCAGAAAAAAATTTGCTGTCTAAATTTTATGATTTATAAAAAGTATTTTCTTTTTATTGTAGGCCATATTGTAACATTAATTCCATGAATTTTTTTTTAAATTTGCTGTCTAAATTTCTACGATAAATATTTTGCGAAAGCTGTTTACGTTGCTAATTTTATGATGCATAAAAGTAGCTAATTTTTCATGTAAGCCGTATTAAAACTAATTCTGTAGCTTAAAAAAATACTGTCTAAATTTCTTCGAAAAATAATTTGTGGAAACTATTTGCGTTGTTGTTTAAATTTTATGATACATAAAAAACAGCTAATTTTTCTTTTAGTCATTATTAAAACATTAATTATGTGTGAAAAAAAGAAGAGGAAAAAGTAAACTGTTCTATATGTTATAGTTGAAGCGCAAAGCCCAAATGCTAAAAGTAACTTTATCAACATTTAGTTTTTCATGTGAAAAAATATCGCCACATTTTTTTCCTACATTATATCTTCCCTTTTACGAGCTGCGTAAAAATTTATCGTCGTGTAATTAAAATTAAATGGCGTAATGAGGTCCTTGATCCTAGGAAACGGAACTTCCGAATTGCCCTCTCTCCATCCTCTTCAAGAAACATCCAACGTATTCGTCATTCCTCCCTCTCGACAAAGGTAGTTCTTCACCCTCTTTTTTCGAAGAAACGAGTCGAAAACCCTCTTCACTCGATTCCTTTTATTCTTCCAGTGCCATCCAAACTGCATAAGTGACCGGAGACGGCAAATTAACTCGATGCCTCTTTTACGAATTTATCATCCCATTGTTTAAACGTTTGTTCTGTGAAAGGAGACTTTTTTTTCCCCCTGTCGAGGAAAAATTCTTCGGTAGTGTGTTTATTCCCTTCCAGAGTCATTTGGCTATTACACATCCCGGCTTTGGCGTGGCTATTTTGGACGTGTTAATAAGGATATGGGTTTGTGAGTTACTAAAAAAGACTGCTCACTCTGATTGACCTAATTTGTAAATGGTGAGGAATGAAGAGGGAGAAGAGACAAAAAAAAAAAGTCGTTTGTTAATGAGTTTCTTTTTTTGTCGACAAAAAGCTGTTTGATGGCTTTCTCTAACATATCTTTTTGACTGTTAAGAGTGTCATCTGGATGCTGTTTTTTCGTATTCATAGCTCTTGAGGCATTTGATGTGGGATGTTATGGTGGTCCTGTTATCCCACTCATCTGTCGTTTATGATATAAAGGTCAAAATTCTCTCGCTTACAGTGTTAGAGTTCCAACCTTCCCACATTCATTGGTAAATCGACTTCGGCTCTAAAATGATTGAACCTGTAGGAAATCTTGAAATTAGAATAATTGTGAAGACATAGAAATACGTTGTAACGGAAGTTACGTGAAAACGGAGATATTTTTTTTTCTTACAGTTTATATTTTATATAAATTATCTTAGTGAAAATTGAATGTGTTTTCCTATCGTTTTTTCATTGCACGTGTCATTGAAAACGAAAATATCACCCAGAACCCTATACTGTTTACCTTTCTCGTGAAGTTCGACTGATAAGCTACGTGGTGATTGTGTTATCCAGTAAAATAAAAATAAGCGGTGGCGAAGTTTTATTATTTCTTTAACGACAAAAAAAAATTTACTAGAATGTTTATGAATTTTAATATTTGCTGCAATTTTTCCAAAATATTCTTAAATTAAATTTTAAAAATATCAACCTGTTAATCATAGAAAATATTTTCAAAACTCTCTCATGATTTTTAATTATTCATTGGATTTTACCTGCTATGCACCTTCTATTACTAAATATGTTTATTTGCTTTGAATCTGATAAAATTGTGTACATTTTTTTCCAACTTACTTGTATGCGAAATACACTAAGAAAAAATTATTGCAATTGATACAAATCGAGAGAGCGTCGGCGACTTCAAGATAAAATATCGGGAGATCTCAATTTTTAGGAAAGGCACGGAAAATTTCAAATTCGATTTCCAATTTTACTAAGTATTCGTCATGTATGTGGGCCTAGTGCGCATTAAACCTGCTGTCATACGGTTCTGAAACGTTTTTCCGTAGATGTGGTGCGGAAGAAGGGAGAAGGCGTGACAGCCCTGATATCCTCATTGTCTGACCAGGGTTAGAATTGCGGCGTCGCTTTTTAGTTCTTCTCTTGCTTCCAAAAAGAATGCTAATATATAACTAAACTAAACTCCATTTCTCAGATCTTTCTAAATTCGAAGAAACCTTTTTTGAAATATTCTATCTTTTTCTGTAAGCAATAACTCATAAATTTAAATGGGCTAAAATTTTAAACTTTGACTTGTTATCTTTACACCAAAATTTAAAGTTTAAAAAAATTACACGAGTGCGGTTAGCTAATTGACTTTCTGTTCAAGTATCAAGTCTGTTCAAGTGTATTATAAATTCGATAGATGAAAAAAAAAGTTTTCTCGATTTGTATTACATTTTAGGTTAGATTTACCTATTCGTTGGTTAGGTTGTTTGTGTACACGATAACTCTAAATCAAATAGCTAGATGAGTGAAATTTTGTGTGAATTCTTGGCAATGTTGTCATTATATATATGAAATTTTGTACAAATTCGGTCTTGGAAAGAAATTCAAAATGGTGTTTTTATTTGCTTTCTTTTACTTCCTCGTATTCAAGAATAGGAAGTGAAAATTGCATTCGTCAAAAAATTAGATGTCGAGATTTTGATGAATCTCCATGCTTTAGATATTTCTGAATCTGAAAAATATATTTTTGAAGTTATGTCTATTTGTCTGCCACCTATCTGTGAACATAGATTGGCTGTTTGAGTTGGATTAATCAAATTTTGTATATGGTCTTTACACCACGTTTGCATTTTTGTACAAATTTTGAATGGAATTCTTTCAGTGGAAGGTTGTCTATATAAAAGTTCAGTGGAAGGTTGTCTATATAAAAGCGGGAGAATGTCAAAACTGCAAAACAATAAGAACTAGATGAATGAATTTTAGCACGCCGACTTAGCATCTATAGATATGTATCAAATTTTAAATCTAATCCAACAACGACTAGAAGTCCACTGTAGACCTGTACACCCGCATGCAAGTAAACGGGATATTTGAAAAACGTAGCGACTTTACTGAATTCAATTTGACCTGTGACCTTGGTATACTAAAATTGTAGGTCTGTATCAAATTTTAGCTTCAAAATTAGTCAGAAAAAAAAGACGTCCATAAAGGTATACTCTTTCCCTTCCTCCCTTGATACTACGAAGCACAGCATTTATATTCAGGAATATAAAGATTTAAAAATAAAAAATAAAAATATCTGAGATAGGTGGGTTTATCGGCTTCTTTATTAGGAAAAAATGCAAAAGAAAGTTTTGTTTTTAATAGACCAAACCCATTTTTTTCTCCACTATAAAATGAAACTAAATGTGTGACAATCATATTGTGAAAGTTGCGAGATATGCCTGCTGGTTAAAGATAACCCTGCCTTTTAATATTTGAAACCAATATTTCCGAAAATAGCTTATTCTTTTTTTAAAGTGGGAAATAAATGTTTTATCCTATTTGTGACCTTCACTGAATTCTCTGGCGAATTTTTTTGGTACATCGAATTTTTCGCTGAAAGCAGCTGCACTCTTTCCTTCTTTCTGCTCTGTAATTGGCAATTTGTATCCGTTATCTTGATCTACTGTTTTCTAAAATTCCCATCGACGGACCACTTTGTTCGGTAATAGCGGGGAAAACTATTTTTAGCCATCACTCTTGTTCTCCTTTTATCTTATTTTTACTTTCTAGTAGTATTTTCCCTTTTTATAGTATATAGAGAAAGTATAGTTATTTTCAAAAAATTCGAATTTGAGAACTTGACAAAGCTCCACGTTTTAGACTTCCCTGAATTCTTTCAAAAAAAGGGGGGTATTCGTTAACCTACTTATTTATAAAAAAATGTAAAATATTCGTTTACCTACCATCTATAAAAAATGGAAAATATTCGTTTACATACCTATCTATAAAAAATGGAAAATATTCTTTTACCTACCTATCTATAAGAAATGGAAAATATTCTTTTACCTACCTATCTATAAAAAAATGGAAAATATTCGTTCATCTACCTATCTATTAAAAAAATGGAAAATATTCGTTTACCTACCTATCCATAAAAAATGGAAAATATTCGTTTACCTACCAATCTATTAAAAAAATGGAAAATATTCGTTCACCTACCTACCTATAAAAAAGGGAAAATATTCGTTTACCTACCTATCTATACAAAATGGAAAATATTCATTTACTTACCTATCTATAAAAAATGTAAAATATTCGTTTACTTACCTATCTATAAAAAATGGAAAATATTCGCTTACTTACCTATCTATAAAAAAGTGGAAAATATTCATTTACCTACCAATCTATAAAAAAATGGAAAATATTCGTTTACCTACC
>JAOUZG010009955.1:2629123-2648247 GCA_026289955.1 Argiope argentata | reverse complement strand
GTACTTTATTTAGCTTCAGAAATCGAAATTAATACGTTATCTGGAAAGATATTGTCTAGAATATTTCCATATTATGTGGAAGCCGATTCTGATGAAAATCAAATCGAAGAAACTACTCATCAGACTAATGCTTTTAAAAGAAATCATGCAAAAATCAATTCATAAGTTTCTTGAAGACCCTGAAAAAAACTTACAAATCCAAAGACACTGAAAGCTGAGTTTTCATTATTTGAGGCAGTGAATAAAAGAGCAAAAAAAATTTGTTATTGAATGCCATGAAAACCGTAAACCCAAGCTCAGCAGCTGGTGAACGAGTATTTTGAATTTCAAGCAACATTGTGTTCAAAATAAGAACAAGACGTAGATATCGTTCAGTGAATATTTTGTTTTTTAAAATCCTATTTTCTTAGGTGAAATTAAAATTAATGAAAATAATATAAATATTTGAAATTTTTGTTTGAGTTTTCGTTATTGTGTGTTAGTAATATGCATATGCAATTCTTAAGTTATATATAATATACACACACTTTGATATTGATTTTGTTTTTAGTTATTGTTCATAAATTAAATCTTTTTCTCTGTTCTATTTTTTTGATAAAAATTCGAAAACCTACGAAACCGGTTTTAGCGGGTTTCTCAAATATTGTGTAAAATCTGTTTAGAGGATGTCCGTCTGTCTGGTTGTTAGAATATCAGTTAACATAAATTATAAAGCGAAAAGACCGAATTAAATAAAATTTAGTGTACAGATCTAACATCTGTAGCATAGACACCTGTCAAAATTAAAATCCAACCACAGATTGATTGTCTATCGGTCTGTAATTTTAGAAAGATGCGATAACTCGAAAAATGCAGTGACTTAAATGTATGAAATCTGGTATGGCATTTTGTGACTTCAGTTAAAGCTTCGTATCAAATTTATGTTCCAATTGACTGAGAAAAACGTGTAAAAAACAAATTCAATTTTTGTGCTTTGGTAATAACGTGCAAGGGATTCATTAACAAATATCTCTTCAAGGATGACACTATAAATTCAGTAGAAATGCTAAGTAATAAGTTGTTTAAGTTTCAAATACATTCGAAATAAATAATGAAAATATTTTTAAACTTCTATAAATCCTGATTTTTTATTACATAACAATTTTCGTCACAAACCTAAACCTTTTAAACCAAAAATTATCTGAAGGTTTGATTTTTGTTAATCGAAACGTATCGTGAATTAAATTTATTTAAATTGAGCTGTAAAAGATGCTATTTTATAATGCTTGATGCTAATTTAAATATATTTTTTTCTCGTTCTTGTCATGGTATTTCGTTTACAAGTAAAATAGAATTGCCGCCACCTTGCCTTTACGCTGATTCCTCCGTTTTCTCTTTCCAAGACTGATACTCAGAGCTTCTATGCTATCTGTTATTCTCTGGCAAAGTTAGGCTTCGGAACCGTATTATAAGGTTCGAAACCCGGCAAAGAACCGCTGTGTGTGTGGGGGGGGGCGGTCGTGCACATTAAAACCACCGGAGGCGAGCTTCTTCCATTTGGTGCGGTACGAAAGTTTGAGCCCCAGCTCAGGTGTCGTCCTCGTCATTTGATGGTGGATCAAAGTTACGTGGTCCTCCTCAATATTATCCCTAGTGTTGCTTTAAAACGGGATGTTAATGTAATTGAACTGAACCCATCTTCCGGCTTCTACTCTATTATTTACTGATTGATAGATTAGGTATAAGGAGAAAAAATAAAATTATTAAATATTTTCTCTAATAAGTTAGTTTGATACTTATGGGCGAGTCATATAATTTTACACATGAATACAAATAATCGAATTATTAAAGAGTCGGTTAAACCAGTTGCGTAATAAATATGATTAGTATTAACAGCGAAAATATATTATCCATTCTCATTCTCGTATATGACGTTTAAAGAAATAAAAAATGGCATTTTATTTGTATTTATTTACTCCCCCCCCCCTCTTCTCGCGTTCCCATACGATGCCATAACAAGAGTCGGTGGTGTCTGGAACATAGTATATGCTTTAGCTTATGAGCTTTTTAGAGCTTGGAGCATGGTTTATTTTTTCAACTCCACACGTATTTGACTTTTATCCCCTTGATATAAAAATTTACAATATTTCACTTCTTAATTAGTTGAGTCTTCCTATCTGGGACATTTATTATTTTAATTCGTATAATAATAATAATATGAGGAGCTTTGAGATAATGACGGGTTTTGAATAATTGTGGCATTTAAATTACTTCATATTTTTAATTAACTGCTGATTTAAAATTTAAAATTCAGTGATTCGATATGAGTATCAGACACGTCATTGAATGCGAAGGGGTTCAATAAATTATACTACGTAATCTTCATATTGCTCCTCTTAAACATTCAGCCTGAACATTTAATTTTCCTTACCTCCCCCCCCCCCTCGATTTTCCCACATTTTCAAGCTACTCAGCTTCACCTAAATGTGTCATCTGAGGAAACTGTAGCCCACTTCTGCAATCGCTGCTAAGCCACTGAATTACAGAAACTTACAGAAGTATAAAATATATATTCTCGAAAAGGGTTCGATTTTCTTATTCCTACCGTTATATTTTTGGAACGATTACCTCCTTTTATATACTCCATTAAACTCTCAATGGGAAGAAAAATGTCAAGCTTTACATATGCAGACCTTAATTCTTACGCATCCCTCTATCCGACAAGTGGAGCAGGCATTCCTTCCATCAAGCATTTTCCTCCTCTTGCTACACGTGTAATCGCAAACCATAAATAACCATTTAGAACATCGTTCGATTATCTAATTACCATCCATCAGTTGCCTAATCCGGCCGAGACACACTTAATCCAAACCCACCTCTCGCTTTCACCGTCGTCAGAATTTCGGCGAGGGGCGAACGTAGGTGCCGCTACCTGTGGAATCAGGGTGTAGGAGTGGGCCGCCTAGTGGAGGTCAACACTCTTCCCGAGCGGCAGTCCATGACGAGTTGAGTTGCCGCCGCAGACGGCCACTTGTCGTCAGATGCAACGGACGCGAGGGATTATTCTCTCTGGAGTGTGTCTCGCTGGATTTATCGCCTGTTTGTTTCTTTCCGTGTTTTTGTGAGCGGTCGGTGTTTACATAGACAATGGGGATGAAGAAGAAGAAAGCAGAGGACTATGAGAAGGGTGGATATCGAATCAAACAGGTAGGGGGACGTATTTTTAAATTTAGTAATGTGTATTTGTAAAACCGTTTTTCACTGGGGGGAGGGGAGGTTTCAAGTCGTAATTTCTCACATTAACTTTTTTTCAAAAAAAAAAAAAAAAAAAAAAAAAAATCCCTCATAATCTTAGTTATTCTTTTTTCCGGAATTCGTGAGTTTGAGAAAAGTAAAATGTCTTTATCATGTTTTAATGACAGAATTGGTATGAAATTTATTGTAATTTCGTAGATTATCCTCTAAAAATTACTATATTTCCGTTGGCTTTATAAAATTATGCAGTATGTGTGTGTATATCATTTAACGCTCCAACTAAAATAGTCGCCTGTTCTGTAAAGGAGATAACCATATAAAATCTGGATGATGGTTTATCAGTTTTATATTGAAACTACTTTAATTTTTAAATCGGTGCTTAAAAATTAAAGTAGTTTCAATATAAAACTGATAAACCATCGGTGCTTCAGTTGCTAAAAAAACCATCGGTGCTTTAAATCGGTGCTTCAGTTGCTAAAAAATTATGTATTTAACAAGTAATTATTATATTCAGAATTGAAGACTAATACTATATTTTAACTGTCTGTGGTTAATATCAGTGTTTTCGTTCGTGTAAGTGGCTTATTTATTTAAAACTTACAGGGGTTGTGGGATTTTTCTTTAAAAAATTATAAAGAAAGTATCATGTCACCAAAATAATAGCCAAATCAATCAATTTTGGAGGAAAAAATGCATAAAATTCTCTCTTTAGTTTATAATAATAAATATATTTGATCACTATTGCTATATCAGTTTTTCTATTTTAATATCTGTAATAATAGAAAAGTAAGCGAAAATACTGATTGTCAGCAAATGATTTAATTTTGACTTCACTCTAATTTTTTAATGAATGGGCTGAAATTGTCTAATTAGTTACTGAAACAATTTATTTGATCGGCAAACACGTCTATCTGAATTTTCTCAGATTTTTTTTAATTATTATTATTGGAGTTGATTATTGAATTGTGTATCAATATACCATACATAAAACACGTCAAAATAAATAAAAAAATCACAATTATACGAAAAGTTTTAATACGCCATTATTATCACGCTTTAACATGTATTTAGATGGACACAATTTGAATCAATGAATGTTAAATATTTTCCCAATTCTCTCTGCTTGGTTGTAAAATATATTTGAAGTAATTAAAATATTTTATGTAAGGGAAACTTCCAAAAGTTTTGTAACTTTAATGTTTCATATTCTTTATCAAAAAGGAAAAAAGTGCTTCTTGTTCAGTTCTTGTGAATTCTATTTTTTTAATTTGAAATTAAACATTAATATATAAACAAAACTAAAAAAAACCATAAAATATTCTTTATAATTAAATTAAAAGGTTGAAAGACAGAGATTTATATCATCTTGCATTTTTCATAGTCATTCGTAATTCTTTTTAAAAAATTCTTAACTTTTAGAAAAGGTTTTAAAAATGTTTTTGCTCAGTAAAATTATGTATCTTTTATAAACTAGATAGGTGAAATAATTTCATTTAATAAAAATTTCATTTCATCTTTTGGCAGTTAATAACATCCATGTAAGAATATCCCTTATAATTTTGTTGTATATCTTTATTTAATTTCGTCTAGGTGATGTATAACTAGTTTTCCGATTCACATTAATGAAAATAAAATTTGTTAACTTTTGGGATAAGGCGTTTTTATTTCTAATGTTGCAGTTTTTCGAAAAAACTAATTTCGAATTATAGCTCTGACAACGTAGAAACTGATAATGGTATTTATATATTCTATTGCTAAAATCGTAAAAGACGTAGAAATGAAATAAATAGCTAAAAATGTATATGTAGGCTTTTCAACAAATTTAAGTTATCGAGCAATAAAAAAAAAGTGTGCTTATACTTTTCTTTTGAATTGAATGGCAGCATGAGAAATAAAATAAACTTTATAAATATTACATTTTTTTCAATGCAAATTGAAGAAAAATTGGATAAAGGTAAATCCTTTTTCGGATTTGATATAAAATATGATCAAATCCGAAAAAAATTAAGTTATTTAAAATGCTGCTACAATTTCATTCAATTAACTCTGTGCCTTTTTTTTATTTCACTCAGTTAATTTTATTTTATTCAATTTTCTTTTTTAGTTATTGTATTCATTTTTCTTTCAAGAAGTTTTTTTAAATGATTTTTATGCTTTAAATATGTGTAAATCTCATGAAAAATGTTAAACGATAATAATCTATGCATTTTTTTGTTGATATTATATACATTGTTGCCCCCCCCCCTCCTATTTTCTATAAATATAACTAAGGAATTTTTTCTAGACAAGTGCATTTTTGAAAGTAAAGAAAAAAGAAAAAAAAAAACATCGCTTGATTGACGAATAACATTTTGGCGTAGAAAATTAAATAAATTTTTACGAAAAAATATAAAAGAACATTTCTATGTGGCAGATTTATTAGGTTTCTAAGAAAGAAAAATATATTACTGACTTAAAATATTTTGGTCAGACTTTGCCAAATTATTTATATTTGATTGAAATATGTTTTACGGCGAAAATTTAAATAAAAGTTTCTTAAATCATCCCTTTCCATTTCAATGTAATATAACTGAATACCAATTATGCCTTAATTTCGAACAACTAACTTCAACCTTGATCTATTTGAGGTGCGTAAAAAAATGTCTTACCTGTTTGTGCCTTCTACTGTTTGAAAAGAAGAACGGAAGGGAAAAAAAGAAGAAAATGCATATTGGATCATTGATACTGGCCTTACTGAAACCCTAAGCTCAGACTTGGAGACACCCATTCATGCTAAGAGAGGTCCTTGGAGGGGGTTTTTCTATTGTGCTCGTATAAAAAGCGTTCGAATGTTGTTTAACATTCTTTCAGACGTTGCATACCTGAGTTTTTTCGCTGAAGAGGGTGTTGAGTATTTGAGCTGTAGCCTCATGGTTGATAGTTTAGAAGCTTTTTTGCAGTGAGGTCTGTAGACTTTCTTTGATATTTAAACTACTATTGCTGCAAAGTCGTTTCAGATTATGTGATAGCTTTATATCGCCGACAAAATCTATCATCAGATTTGTGGACTGAATTTTTTATGTATATATTTTATCAATTTTTTTTATATAGCGTCATGCAGTTTATTACTTACCGGGGGGTATCCTCTTTTTGTATTAATGCATAAAACAAATCCTAATTATCAATTAATATGACACACGTTTTCTGGATTGCTTGTTGGTTGTTCTAAAAATAATTAGTATTTGTTGAAAAAAAATAAAATCAGATATATCAGGGGGAGGATTTTAATGTAATTAAAATCCTCTCCTGATCCTCTAAAATCCTCTCCTGGAGAGAGAGACGTATATCGAACCTTAAACCCAAAATGTTATACCCTGACAATGGTATCGGCTTTGATTTCCTAACCTGATCGCTTCTTTCTTTTTTTCTTTCTTTCTTTCTTTCTTTCTTTTTTCCTAACCTGATCGCTTCAGCTGTTGCAACGTGTAATCTTTATAACGATATATCACGTAGTTTTTTAAAAGAATCCTATCCTTAAAACAATATTATGTAATTATGAAAATATTTTTTAAGTTATTATAAATTTAATATTGGTAAAACCGCATAAATAGAAAGTATGGTTGAACAACGTTGATTTAAATTCCATTGCAACATTAATTCTTTGCATTCCGAAGAAATAATAGATGTGTAATTATCTGTGATTATAAGATTACATTTTAATGCACAATATACTGAAAAGTACAGTTTTAGATTTGCTATAATTCCTGTGAATTTATAAAGGAGCTTTTGCTGTTAAACAGCTTTTATAATAATAATTATTTAGCAAGAATTTGAAAATGATGCTTCGTTACGAACATCGAATACGAATCGACATAAGGGTGTGCAAATATAAAATAAACATTTAAAATTATTTTTAAAAATGTATCAAAGTTGAAGAAAAAAATGTCACAATTGAAATTGATGTCACTGGAAAACTAATTATTTGTATTTTATAGTACGAAAATGCTTTTCGTGTTATTATATGCCAAAAAGTTGGTGATATTAAGCGTTAATCGTTCTAATCGTTTTTAATTAATTAATTTTTTATTAAAATTTTTTAAAGCTTTTATTATTAAGTAACATTATTAACGTAACAGGTTTCGCGTAAAAACATTATCGAGTTAAAAAATTTCATATAATTCACAAAATTCCTACTAACTTAAAAGTAGCTATTATTTAACTGTGTAAGATCTCGTGATTTATTTTTTAAGTAGCCTGTAATATTATATCTGTAGCTTATGTTTTTAATATAGTAGTAATTCTTTCTTTCATCATTTGTGTTATTTAAAATAAACATACTTTGAACGAAAATGCGAATATTTAGAACGAGTTTGTTTGTCGTACTCATCGACTTTCTCCAACTTTCAATAACTCTGAAGGTACTATGAGTGTGACTTCGGAATACAGTTCTAATGAGTAGGGTTAACGGTGAAAAAGCTTTTAGGTATTTATAGCATTGACAGTCTGTATAATTTATATTTTTGAGAGTAAAATGTAAAGGATTTTTAGTTAGGAGAGTTACATTGATGAAATGAATTTTGATTTTGAAAAAAATCATTTGTCCTGTTTCTTTTTTTTAATAAGATGTCTTTTTAAAATAATAACCTTCATTTCAATCATTTTTGCTATGATATATATTTACATTTTTCTTTTTACCAAAGTTTGGAGAGGGAGGTTTCAATTTAAGTGTCGTATTTGTCATCTGCCACGGCTGAGCGTTACGAGGTCCGTCTGAAAATAGTCAGCATGCTGCTTCAGAACGGGACTAAATATAAATAATCTGAACAAAACTTTACTTTTACCGTCATTCTTGTACTCTAATCTGAATGTCATGTCTTTATCGTAATCATTTTTGGAATTCAACTTTAAACACGCATTTGATTTAAAATCAAAACTATTTTCTTGGTCTTGTAATTATTGTTAAAGCTTCTCAGAAAGAAATACTCTCTTTTCGTTTAGTGAAATTTGTAATGCTTTGAACGATAATTATGTGAACATTACCATTTTATGAACGATTCCATTAAAAATTTAAGGGAAAACTTTTAATTTGCTGTAAAATATAAAATTCTATTTATATAGTTCGTTATGTTATTTCGATATCATATTCACAAATGAAATTGTGAACATGAAAAATGTTGTAAAATGAAATTATTCTTTAAAATCTCAGTAATTATTTTAAAATTGAGGTGTGTGTGTGTGTGTGTGTGTGTGTGTGTGTGTGTGTGTGTGTGTGTGTGTGTGTGTGTGTGTGTGAATAGTTATATTATAATTGCTATGTTATTTCTGTTGGTATTCAAAATTCTTGTATTATCCCACGTGATATTTTATCTTACGTGAATATTCAAAAAAAAAAAAAAACTTTCCTTTTAATTGTTTAAAAAATGTTTTATTATTTTAAGTAATATTCTGAAGGCTTTTTGCTACTTAATGCCTAGATACCAATTAAAATAAAAGGAAATAAATTATTTTCGTGAAAAAGCGAAAGGATTTTTGTAAGTGTTTTTATATGAATTAATAAACATAAATGACGTTAAAAAATAGAAATGCACAATGAAACAAGGAAATAATTTGCTGAAAACGAGGCATTAAACATTGAAAGTTCGCAGTTTCAACCTTGGCCGTTCACTAGTTAGCATTCATATTGTTTTTTATGATATCGCAGAGGATTCTTTAAATTTAAAAATTGCAGCTTCTGTGTGTCTTCTGATTCTTAACACAAACTTATTCGATGGTTTTTCCTCTAATGATTGCATTCCACTTGATGGATTTGATACTTGTTATTTTACGTTACATTAAACGTTCAACCCCCAAAAAATAAGCTCATATCTCTTTAGACATTTTTGCCTCTCAAAAAGTTTATTGGTGTTTTTTTTTCTGTAAATACAATGATTTAGTTAGACATCAACAATTCTATCAATATTTTTTTATTATTTATTTATTTATTAATTTTCTCGCATATGAAATATTAAAAAAAATGTAATTCATGGAAATTTTGAACTGGAAACTTCGAGGTTTCTCCTTGCTTCAGGCCTTACCGGAGTTCTAAAAGGACATTTTTTTAATTAATATTTCTGTTCATGAGAAATATAATTCAAATACACTTTAAGCTAAGCATATGAATGCATGGTCTTTACATCAAATTTGTAGATTTCTGTCAAATTTTGATCAGAATTTAGGCAGAGGAGTATGTGATAAAAGCTAACTCGGGAACTATAAAACGAAGAGAGTAGATGGATAAAATTCGATTCTCAGATTTTACTATTCTATAGACACTACAGTACAGTCTGTCGTATAGACGCCTGTCTTGTAGCCAATTTCAACAAGAAGTGGAAAGACTGTCGGTTTGTTTTTTCAGAAATATGTTGCTGTTGTTATTAGTGGCACTTTCCATGGACAAGCTTCGCCAAGGCATCAGCGAGGTTTAAGCCGAAAGGAGCGTTCTTGTTTTGAAGCTGCGCCAACTAGGGCCTTAAAGAGTACGACTTAGCTACACGCTCATCACAGTCGCTTGCACAGCCCCTTTTTTACAGAGGAGCGCTTTCATACACCTTGCAGATAGAACACAGAGCAACCATACCCGAACCTGGACGCGATTCCAGGACGCTCAGCTCTCTGGGAAGACGCGCTAACTCTGTGCCAGGACGCCTCTCAGAAATATGTAAACGCTATGACTCAAAAATGCAATAACTTAAAGTATATCAATTTTGGTATATCATTTTGTGACTCAATTGTAGCTCTGTTTCCAATTTTGATTTCAGTTGGTTGGATACAAAGCGTGTAAAACACAGATTTGATATTCGAATGCCTATGATTAAAAGATCCTCTAAAGATTCAACTATGAGTTCAAATCATTTTTTGAATCTTATAAGACTATATTTTGATTTGTCATTCTGTTAACATGATATTTCAAAATCAAAATGAGGTAACTGTATTAATTTTAATATGCTGTTTTAACATCAAAGTTGTAGATTGCCAACAAATTATGGGCAAAATCCATCTATAGAGTTTGAAGAATCGTATATATGGAAACACTATAAACAAAACGCGGTAAGCTAGATGAATGCAATTTTTTAAACAGGTCAGTCGGTAGAATTGAGGATCTGTATATTATATTTATTAAAGGATTAACTTACTGAACTTTCGTTGGGTATGTGAATTTTAATGGGTCAAAATACTTAGCTACGTAAATGAAATTTTGTATGTGGTCTTAGCATGAAAATTGTAGCTTCACATAAAATTTCGCACCCGATCTTTGAAAGAGCAATCCAAATACGAAATTGACACTCTTTATTAGTTTTCTGTTAGCTGGGCGACAGCGAGAAATCGCCAAGTAGTGCAGAATTCAGCCAAATTTCTTACTGTGATTTTTAAATAGAAAAGTCGTCAAATAATGTAAAATTCCGCCAAATTTGGCGATTTTTTGCTGCCGTCCGGCTAACGGAAAAGTACGCTTTATTATGCTACAAAACTGAACAGAAAATGCACCGCATTTTGTCTGAATACGAAAGAGACGGGGACAGAATATTTCCAATGGCTGAATTGACATTTCTTTTAAAATTGAGATTCTAACGTTTGATTCCAAAAATTATAAAATGATATTGTTTGAGGCTTGATAATGTATTCATCCGTATTTTTGTTATTTTTCAGAACTTACTTTTGATTATTGGCCTTCAACGAGTCCATGATACAAACAATATTTATTTGAAAATTTCAACTAACTTGGATGACTTCAGCTTATCACTTCAAATGAAAATACTGTTTTAAATCATACTTGCCCAGTAATCATAGATTACATTGATTAATTAGCTATGAAAACAAAGTAGTTTTAATTGGAGTAATCAGTCCAGTTGTTGAGATATATCAAGGTTTAATTTTACGATATCTAAATGTGTGAGGGGGTTGATACCGCGCTTAAACGTCATGAACTTTAAGATTTTTTTAAAAGTTTAATCAGCACAGTGATAAGGGGCCGAAGAATCCATAATTTTCCCCCATAAGAATGTATAATTAAATATTAATTTTCAATTAATACAAACTGTTTTTAAAATTTTGAAAAATCCTTCTTCAATGGCCACTTGCTGTCCAATAAAATAAGTACCTACCTAATTTGGTAGCTGTAGATTTAACGATTTTCCCCCTAGATCACTTTGCATCATCCTTTCCACATCATACCCTTTGCAAATAATATCCTCCCATTAAGTCATTGTCTTATTTTTAAAAAGATATAAATCCATTATAAAGCATATTTTAACGTCGCGCAATAATTCATAAAAAACATATTTAAGAAAAAAGATAATAAAACTGTAAATTTAGCTATTTAAAAGTGCGAAAGCAGTTTACTTAATACACTGCTCGTGAGAAAACGGATATTCAGTGACCGGAAACCACCGAGCACGGAATTTTAAAATTAATAAAACGGAAGCTACTTTCAAGGACAATTAAATGCTGAACCTAGTTTACATTTTTAAAGGAAAAAACAGTCTTAAAATTTCCACGATGACTTGTTAAGCTCTCGGGAACATACTGAAAACACGACACACGCCCGTGACGGAATTAAAAAAAGAAAAAAGTTAAAAGTCTCAATCATCCAAGCATGCTTTTTTTAACGTAAAATTTCTGTATTTTTCCTGACTTCTCATCTGAGAGAATCGCATAAACCACTCTTCAGTCAACCGACTTAAAGGAGGCTTTCATTGTTAAGCCTTCGCGGTTAACTGGTGTTACCGTTACGGTCGTGTGGAACCAGTCTTGCTTATCCTTAAGAATGGTTTTTGTTATTTTTTTATCCTTCTTTTTTTGTATGATTCCGTTAAGAATCCGTCTTTAATACACTTTTCAATTAAATGCTTATTGTTTGCTGTATTTGTTTTGTTTGGAATCTTCGGAATGTTTATTGTATTCCGATCTGAAAATCTTTAAACGTGCATCTGTGATGAAGTATTAATATTTGCAGTTTGTATTGTAATGGATTTTGTTGATTTTTTTAAAGGCAGTCTGTGAATAAACTCGGTTTATCCGGTATTTATTTCTTCCGGAAATTTTGTGTTTTCTTTTCAGACATTCTATTAATGAAAAAATTTCTGCTTTTCTGAAAAAAAAGAAAAATTAAGTTCATCAAAAAAAATTAAAAAGCACGAATAGTATCTTCCATAAAATAGAAATATCTAATGAAAAATATTGATTTTTTTTAATAAATGGTATTTTTAAAGGGGGTGTGAATAGTATTTAATAGAGGGGGTGTCACAGTGAGAAAAGAAACATTCATCCTTTTAAGAAAGTTGTACATAGTTGTTGTTAATTAAATTCTGGCAGTCTAATTAGGCAACATTGTAACATTTGAATTGAAATCTATTATCAAGCAAATGCAACATCATCCTTTTAAATAAACTAATATTTACCATTTTCTGACAAGTATTCAATACAAAATCTGAAAAATACTAGAAGTGTTGTATTACCGAATTTGAAGTAAAAAAGAGTAAATGAAAAACTGTTTCAATTTATGGCAATCGCAAAACTCTCCTCCGTAATTGTTTAATATATTCACTCTGATGAAATTACTCTTTGTAGGCATCTTAAGTGTTACCTTGCAATTCAACCACCGAAATATCTGTATGATCTATCTATTTTTTCTTTCCCTGTTTTTTCTTTGTCAAATTTGGATTAGTAGTTGGTAAAACAGAGCTAAATTTGGTGCTTGCGCCAATTACCTTCGATTAGTACTACAGTATTAATATTTAGTTTGTATTGTAATAGGTTTTGTTGATTTTTAAAGGACGGATTTTGTTATCAGCTAGATTCTTAGTGCTGTTTTTCGAAATTAAAACTGTACATTTTGAAACGTTACGATTATTAAGTACGATAGCTTTGTTTCTATTTCTCTATTATTGAAATAGAGCTATTAAATATATGTATATTAGATAAGATAATCCAGGGCACTCATGAACCAATATCCATCCCCAAAAATTCATCCGATTTCACCAATTTTTGTTACCTATGAAAGCTCATAATCATTAAGAGCATCAGGAATTTTCGTCTGCTCACCGCAACCTTCCATTTTCGCCAGAAAACTCTAAAACATTGCATCATGTATGTTTTTAAGACAACAAACTGCTACAGAATCTTCCGACCACAACCACGGCGCCGATTTTGATAATTTTAATTTCACCTGAAAAGCGTTCGACTTAAAATACCTTATGCTTATTCGCCTTCCCCTCACTTACACACACCCGTCCTAAAGTATGGAGATATACAAGAACGAATTCTTTGGCAGAACTCACAGCCTTAAATATTGAATGTATTTTTACCAATCACCATTACTAATTTTTTTTTAACCATTTCATTTAAAAGTGCATTTTATTTTGCCGTGAAAAGATGTAGTTCATCTGAAAGTTCTATGATTACATTAATACCATTAATTGGCTCACGAACAAATAGCCGCCTTAATCGGCTAGTTATTACTATTATATATATATATATATATATATATATATATATATATATATATATATATATATATATATATAATATGTTTAACTTTAAATTACTTTATTTCTCATGCTACATTTCATAACAAATGTTTCGTATCCCAAGACTAGCGAAAAAGACTGAAGAAATAGAATGGTATGAAAGTGTTGACTTAATATTCTACGACCTATTTCGAACGCAGTTGTACAAACATGAAATGTTTTCTTTAGGTCAGTTTTAATTTCATTGTGGTGTGTATGTTGTCTTAAAATATCACTGCTGCGCATTAGGTTTGAAATATAAGGTCAAGAGTTTTAAAGTCAGTTTCTTCCTGCATTTCGTATATAGTATTTTAAGGATTAAGAGAAATATGTAAATATTCTTTTTAATTATTATTTTTTAAAGAACTCTTTTTCAATTTCTACGATTAGCTCTCTCTCTCTCTCTCTCTCTCTCTCTCTCTCTCTCTCTCTGTATATATATATATATATATATAAAATTTGTAATCATTCATAAAATACTGTTTATTTATCCAATCAAGTTCAATTAATTTTTTTTAATTTGTAGTGGATGACACTTGATATTAATACAGTTTCTTCAGATATTAATACATTAATTTTTAGTAATTAATTAAAAACTAACCATCTCGCCAAAAATCTTCATTTCCTCATCGCCAAATAAATAACGAATTCTGTTTGTTTTATCCCCACGCGAAATGAGATTAGGCTTAACATGTTTTCGGCCGATTATTTTAAGCAGTTATGTTTATTTTCATAATGCTTGATGCATTTAAAATTAAACATTGTTAATTGATCGATCTTTCCGATTCATTTTGAATTGCTTTTGAATTAAAATAATACAGAATAAAGAAAATTAGAAATTTTCAATTTGTATTGTGTTACTCCAACTGGTGTAGAAAATTCATGCATTTTCCGTTGTTACAATTGGCTTTGAATCCTCAATTGGCGTTAAAAATTCAACGGTAGTATAATTTTTAAACAATTATTCATAGTAAGTGTAATTATTAAGGCAGGATAGCTTGGTTGGTTCAGCGTTGGATTCGCATCCCTTGGGCTGCGAGATCGAAACTGCCAGTCGAAGACTCTCCACGTGTGGTGGACATTAAATCTGTCGTGGTTACAAAGTTCTCCATGTGGAGAGTAATATCACTGGTAGTTCTAATTTATAGGAGATCCTTCTCTGTTTTGGATCCAAATGACGATCCGTGGATGAAGGAATGAAATGTATGAATGAAGGCCGCCCCTTAAGAAGAGTTTGTGACGTATGTGGGCTATACGGCAGACTTTTGCCCTTCGGACAAATACCCTGTGAAGCTATTGCACCTCTCCATTATAAAAGGGATCACAAGAAAAACAACAACAATTGTAATAATTTAATTAAAAGTAATTAAATAAAAAATTTCCTAATAATCTAAGTAGGAATTGATTTTCAAAAATTGTTTTTTACATTACTTGTTATGTGGTTTGATTTTAAATGTTAAATATGTATGGAAAAAGTTGATAATTTTATAGGACGGTAAAAATAAATAAAACTATTTACTCTAAGAGTATACTTTGAAACTTATCTAGACTTTCTGCCATTTCCTCTGGGAGTGTTACTTACAGATCACACGTCCCCCCCCTCCAAAAAAACTATTTACTGATGTAGATCGTTTTTCAAAATTCTACTTTAGTTAAATTGCATCTCTAACTTCTTTTTTTTTTTTTGACAGAGGGAAAGCCCCTCTTTGCAGTTATTAATTTTGTCCCCTTATTTAAGTAAATTTTTACGCTAAACTCCAGTGTAATTATAATGCGAAGTATTTTAAATTCTTAGAATCAAGGGACATCCTGTAACTTCTACTTCGTTGCTCTTTGTCAAACAAGTTTCGTTCTACATCTGCTTCTGGCTGATATTATCACATTTCTTCTTTCAAAACAGCATCATGAATATTTAAATTCAATACGCTTCATTTAAAATCATGAAGTTAATAGCGCACGTTTATGTTTATATTACCTTGCCACATTATTCAAAAACTTAAAATTCTATGAAAAATATGATAATTAACAAAACAATTTCCTGTGTTTAATGATAAGGTGAGTTGGCGAAATTGGTTGGTTAATTCACGAGTCAAATTACCCTTGAAGATTTCCGTGATTCATTTACAATCCATTGACTCTCCTGCCTTCTGATTCGGCCTCTTCCGTTAAACAAAAACCGCAGCTAAACTAACAAGACAACAAACACCTCGAGATCATTCTTTCAGTAGCTGAGTCTCGGATAAGAAAAAAAAAAGAGGGAAAAGCCGAGGTTTGTCGTTTATATGGTCATGAAAGCAAAACTGGCATGACACTAAGATTTCCGTCCCTGAGTCACTGTTTCGTCAAGGTCGTAGACACACACAAACGGGCATGGAGCTCACTGTTTCCAAAGAAAAGCGGGTCATGTTCAGTTTCCGGATTGACTAAGACCGAAATTAGCAGCGTGTTTTTACGTCAGATGAAAGGGTATTGTGTTCGCCCCGCGGTGGTACTCACAGCTTTTACCCCCCTTTTTCGAACCGTATTCCTGTAACAAAGTCACGTATTATGCAAATGAGCTTAATCCGATGAAGACGAAACTTAAGATGCAGCACTAATGTCCTGAGATGACGTGAAAACGGGTCACTAGCAAAAAAGCTGGCGTGTGCCTGGATTCATGATGTGTTTTCCTATTTGAAGTTCAATTATCTAGGTTTGCCTGAGTTTGAAGGGTAAAAATTATTTATAAAACGCGAATATCCGGTGAAGGTTTTTATGAAGTTGACTTTATACCTCAACTTAAATCTTGAGTTTAAATCTAGATAACTGAAAATCCTATGTTTGAATTGTAAGTTTAGTCTGAATTACTTTAGATTTACTACAATTACTTAGAAAAAAAATAAAATAATTTTTTTTAAAACTAAAGAAACGCTCCAATTTAACTTCCGAATTAGTTCAGAAAAACAAGGAATATGAACGTCACAGCATCTTGAATTGCATTTGTACGATGACTGTGAAATTATTTGATTGGCTCTATTTCTTTGTGAAAGCAGCAAAATGAATAAAAATAATTTCACTGAAGCTATCATGTTTTTAATCTATCAATACACGCATGGAGTCTTTTTGGCCCATCATTTCTCTTTTGTGTAGAAATTCTAGAATTTATGAAAATTTACACCTGTTACTTCCTATATTTTCATAATGGAGCTAGAATAAGTTTAAAACTACAAAAATCAATGGAATAATGTATCTCATTTTTGACTGGGGAATTTTAAACTGCGTGTACTAGATTTTCAGATTCTATTAATGCTACAACTACGACGGTATGTAGCATATATTTAGATATTTTCTCGTAAATCTTTCTACTTAGAGACAAAATAATACTAGCTCAAATTCATCATATCATGAAATTTTGAAGTGATCATGATACAGAAATGGAAGAGAACGCTCTTTCTGAATACTCTAAAAAATCTGATCAAGTCCTTTCCTCGTAAAAATAGTAGGAAATCCTTATGTAAAATTATTTTTTTATAATATAAGTTATTTGGAAAGTTATGATAACAATTCATTTTATTCTAAATAAAGGATGATAAAAATATTTTTTGAGTACGTAGATAATAATGAAAAACAATAGTCATGAATTTTCTAATTTGTTTGTTCAAGCTTCTTTTTCAAAAAAAAAAAAAAAAATGTAAACTGTGTGTAAAATATTGATTTTCGTATACTTCCAATATTTTTATATGGGGGGGGGCAAAAAACTACTTACGTAAAAATAATGAGTTTTGTGTGGATGGAATGGTAGGAAAGGGACTAAATACAAAAAATATATATCGAAAAAAGGGCCAATTTCACTTTAGGTTTATCTTATTAAAAATCTCATTTGTACATTAAGTAAGAAGATATGTGCATGGAAAAACATTTATATCCTCTGGCCGTATTGTATTTTTATATAAATAGCCAATTAAATATGAAGTAAGTGCCTAATAATGTGGACTCAAAATGTTCCGTGCTTGTTCTAATGTTCAGAAAATGGATACGTATGCTGAAGGGTTTAAACCCCACACTAATCCGCCTTTCTCATACACTTACACAGTAGGGTCCGTTTGTGTTTAGAATTGAGAATGTGTTTTTGGATTTCTTGTCGTCGGTTGATTGGTCTAAAATTTGGCACACCTTCTTCTGTACAG
Organism: Argiope argentata; assembly: GCA_026289955.1. Lineage (NCBI taxonomy): Eukaryota > Metazoa > Arthropoda > Arachnida > Araneae > Araneidae > Argiope > Argiope argentata. Next base: position 2,630,324 of record JAOUZG010009955.1, on the reverse strand, counting down.
CTGACCACCCCGCCACCACTGAACGTATCAGTATCGACATGATTTGCTGTGGCCGCCTGCAATTTTTTGTAGACCATAAAAAAAATTGAAAATATGGAAAATATGGCATCTGTCTTAGCACTTAAATGCCAACTCTAGATCTTGCACCATAAAAATCGAAAGCCCAATCTTATCTAATTTTGGTGCCAATTTATATTTTTAACACATTGGCTGCCACATTACGCGCCTGTGCGTTACAGGTAATATGTAATTGTACCAAACAGTCTATCAAATGCCCCCTTCTCTACTGTTGTTAAGAGATAGCAAAGAAGGGGTCATCTAACTAGATAGATGGCCCGAATATCAGGTTTGTGTCGTGACATCGAACGTGTTAGATGTTAACTCCGTACAAAAAACTTCGTTTAAACTGTTCATTGTGTTTCTGAGTCACACAGTGTTCGTATGCACTTGGAATGACAAATATACCATCTTCTCTCTATATATATAGGGTGGTGATGTCATGCCCACGTTACAACGGAAAAGGGGGGTGTTGCAATGGCTTCTCACCCCTAATCACCCGAGGGCAAAAATCTGACTTCTAGATCATATGAAGATGATAGATCTCTCTCTTGGATATAATTTAAATAAGACAATCTGGATAGCACAGTGTGAAAACTAAAAATTACATTAACTGAATTATTTAATTGAATTAATTAATTAAACTGAACCCATCAATTAACTACTATCCTAATCCCTAATCCTACATATTTCCGTTTTATTATTCTTGTCCGTTTGTTAAATGATATGATAACGATAACTTAAATTTATTTTTTAAACGATTCAAATATTTGAAAATGAAATTGAATGAATGAATACATAAATCATAAGATGTAAAATTTCGATTACATTCGAAAATTTTCCCATTAACTAAAAAATGGTTGAATTTAAGATAATTTTGTTTGAAAATGTAAGCATATTTAATTTCTCTTGTTTAAATATTTTCGTTTCCTATTTTCAAATTGCCATATGCTTGAAATATTGTAAGCTCTCGAGCCATTTTGGCAAAAGACTTTAAGTGGTAATGAAAGTAAAGCTTATATATATATATATATATATATATATATATATATATATATATATATATATATATATATATATATATATATATATATATATATATATATATATATATATATATATTTATAATAATATACACTTTATC
>JAOUZG010009955.1:2560361-2629023 GCA_026289955.1 Argiope argentata | reverse complement strand
TTCACCCGCAACTTCGTACACATGGAAAAGCACACAACTAACCTAAAACCCATTTATTTACAGTGCCTACCTGAAATAAACAAAACGACAAATCAAGTTCATATTTTTTTAAATCAAGTCAAATCTATTTTATTTATCGATCGAGAGTGAGATAGCTACAACGGCATCATACACATAATTTTTAAACTTTTAATTAAAATAAAAATACAGCTGTCAACAATTACAACATACTGCACATGCTTGAATTTTCAATGCCGATTGGGGTAAAACAAATGCGTGAATTTTCTACGCTAGTTGGAGTAACGCAATACAGATTAGAAATTTTTAATATCCTTTATTCTGTTTTATCTTAGTTTAAAAGTACTTCAAAACAAGGCCGAAAAACTGATGAATTGGCAGTGTTTAGTTTTAAATACATCAAAAACTAAGAAAATAAACATCATTTGAAATAATTGGTTGAAAACATGTTAAGCCTAAGCTCATTAGCGAGAGGGGGAATCGAAGTCTTGCTCATTTGGCGGTGGGAAAATGAAGATTTTTAGCTGGAAAGTTAGTTTTTAATTAATAAAAAATTAACCACTCATTTGACCGGAATAAATAGTAGTCTATGTTTTATTCTAGACTCTAATCTATCTCTGTGCTGAATTTCATTCAATTTCGTTCTTGCATGATCCATCCTTCCAAGCTTCCACATTTATAATAGTAGTACCGATATAAAATATGTTGTTTGATTGATTGAATCAGGGGTCGCAATGTTGTAATGCATAATTGTACCTCTTTTTAATTTTATTTGAGTGAATGCATTCAGACTTCCGTCGATCTTTGAATCGACATATTTTGGGGGACACATTTTTAAGCTAAGTCTTTACAGAAATAATTTAGTACTATTGTGAAAAGTAATATTTATTTTCATCAAATTTTTCGAGAAATTCAACTACAAAAATTTCATTTATATATATATTTCTTCTAGTCTATGAAGTCAATTTTACTATATTTTTTTTAACTTCAGAATGTTAAAAAAAATATTTGAAAACTTCAGAATGTTTTACAAAAGAAAAATACCTATTTATAAGTATATACAACTTTTTTATATATCAGCAATTATAATGATGTTAATTTAGGGTAAATAATGAAATTGTCTTCGAATTTAAAGCAACGCAAAGATATAACTCATTTTAACTCAGCAAAAACATGAAAAAATTTCGACTTCTTTCAAAGAAATCTATATTAATAAAAATGGAACTCGAAATGCGTTGCTAAGCGCAAAACTAGAGAACGGCTCGACCGATTCGGCTAATTTTTATTTTAATATTTTCGTTAAGACACGAGGATGGTTCTTATGGAGAGAAAAAATGAAAAAACTGCGAGGAAAATGGTTAAAACGACACTTTTCTTACTTTCCCGCCAAAAATCTTCATTTCCTTCCCCCACACCGAGCAAGATAGCAGGAAGTAATAAATTATCATTTGTTTAGAAAAAATGCACGAAGTCATTTGGTTTTTATTCATAGATAACGGGATGTTTAAAAAAGAAAGAAAATAGTTGTTTTTATTAATAATCTGTATGAATATTTAATCTATGCCTGCTCGAAATAAAGTCTGGGTAGGGAAGAAAAAAAAAGAATAACAAAGTGAAAATAGGGTTTGTAGAAACAAAATTAGTGAAGACAAAAAAGACAGAAAAAAAAAAGAAAAGAAAAGAAGGATGTGTGTGTTTCAATATTGTTTCCTCTGTGCGCGGCATATTCCAAGCTGTTTTTAAACTTTCGCATCTCTTGAAAACCAACTGTGTCTTTATTTGTTTAGTGTGTTTACATTTATGAAAATTTAAATCTCATTATTCTATAAAAGCGTAGAATTTTAGACCCTTCCCTCCACCATTTAAGTAAAATATCAATTCCAGGACAATCATTGCTCAGATAGAAAGAGAAAGATGTGTAGTACAATGAACAGAACATCTGAAGAAAATAATACTATAAATGAATTATATGATTATCAAAATTTGTTTGGTTTAAAAATATTTTGGTGAAAAACCTGTTTGAGACACAGTTACATAAAATATTATATGAAAATTTTAGCGAACATTAATACCGGCGAACCGACTGGTCGCCAAAGGCGGCTAGTATATTTATAAATCAAGTTGCTGGTATGCAGTTTTACAAGTACTATCGCAGCAAACATAATTTTTTAATAAATGGCTTTACAAGATTACAAATTTGCCAAGTTCTTATCTAGGCAAAAATAGCTTCTCTGTTTTCCCTCTATCATAACGAATTTTTCATTGAAAGTTTAAAAAAAAAAAGCGTTCAGTCATTAACGATTGAATTGTATTTGTTTTAAACGATATTTTCTATTTGGAATTATACAGTGCTGTATACGGTGATCATATATTGGCTAAACTCTTGCGGTTTAACTGATTTTTGTACCGCTCGAGACAATGTAGTTCCAAATGATAAAAATGCTTTAAATGATGGTAAAAATTATGTTTTATTTGAGTCATTTTATTGATAGTTACAATAGTTACAAACTTTTTATGCTGTCCCACAGTCATATCATTCATTTTTAATAAATTAAGAATGTTACCGCTCTAAGTCATGCGATTTTTTTTTAAATCCCAATTTCATTTTTTCCTTAGCCAGTCAGTTTCTTAATAGCAGAAAAATGGGATTTTTTCATTAAAATATTTCAATGACAATAATATTCTACCAAATATGATTGATAAGTCAAGAGAACTGTAAAATAAAGTTATATTTCATAACTTTTTTGAAAAATATATTTATTAACTCGAAACTACATAATATACAGGGTGTCCGAGAAATCTTTGACACATTTCAAAAATTCGGTAAAAAAAGATAAACGAGATAGAAAGTAAAATTAAATTACATTTATTACCTCATATAGTGAAGTTTTTTTTTAATTCAAAACTGGCCGGTAGATTGCGGTACTGAAACGTTAGAAAGAGTTATTGAGAAAATGGCTTCTCCAAGTGAGCGCGCGTTTTGTGTTACTGTGGTTTTTCGAATCGAAATCTGTTACTCAAGTTCGACGTAATTTCCGTACAAAATATGGAAAAAGACCCTCCATATCGTAACAGCATTATTGCATGGAAAAATAAGTTTTTACAAACTGGTAGTGTCCTGGGTCGACACAGAAGTGTCGTCGATAGAATTCATCAGTCATTTGCTCGTAGCCCCCGAAACTCCGGGGCCCACATCGAGGTGTATTGATACGTTAAAAAAACTTCACTATTTGAGGTAATAAATGTAATTTAATTTTACTTTCTATCTCGTTTATTATTTTTTACCGAATTTTTGAAATGTGTCAAAGACTTCTCGGACACCCTGTATAGTTCTTCGCATCATTTAAAGCATTTTTGTAATTGCAGCTATATATGCCTATCTCTTAACGCTTTAGATAGTAGTTATTGGGCCATGATAAGAATGCGAACCCTATACATATTTCTCATCTAAGCAGAGACGGTATATGATCTAATTAGGATGTATCCTCATTCGAACACATTATGCCCTTCTGCATTCCATCTTTGTGCCTTCCGATTTTAAAGTGCAAAGACTTCGCTGTTGGCCGGTCGTGGGGTGCCCTGCTCTATCTGCATTCCATCTTCATTAGTCTATGGTATTAAAATAGCTCTTTATTCTAAATATATATATAATGTTTGATTGCATGCATTATTTAAGTAAAAAAACGATTTGATTGATAATCAATTGTATTGCTTAGCAATAATGAATTTATTACGGTGAATTTGTTGCAAAATATCTTTTCTTTTTATAAAATTTCTAAAAATGTAATTTTGAACGACTTGTTAATATTTTTCGGTGTTTCACCGTCTTCTCAAAATTGCTAATTAACAAGAAATTTTAAATATGTAATTTAAGCTGATGGAAAAGGTTTAAAACTGAGTAAGTTAACATGCTTTTGATGCATTTTCTTTAAAAGTCCCAATAATATCGTAAGATATTTTGATACATTAAAAGAGATAAAAAAATTAAAATTTTAATATATATACTGGAAACTTATATGGATTCAAAGAGGAAACATCATAACCTTCAATCTAAATAAAAAGAATGTAGTAAAACGCCTTAATAAAAGTATTGCGAAAGTTTCCAAATTTAAAAGTATGTGTGTATTGAATCACAAAAAAAAGGAAAAGTCCAACATGTATGTTCCTGTTTGAGAAATCACAAAATCTCCCCTGGGCACCTTGAAGATAGAAAATGGAAAAATAAAAGTGCGCAACCTATTTCATATCATAGACGTCACTTTGTTAAACAAGATGGCTGTTTTGCTGCAGAGTGCTCTTACGTCACATCTTTCCTAACAAGACGATCGCTGCAGACATTGCCACCAGATTCGAATGATCGCGGCCCCCAAGGCTGTTTTCATTTTAAGGGGATTTCATCTGTATGTAGGTTGCGTTAAAAAGGACGATTCATTTAAAGCCGCTTTGTTCAAATGATGGCTCGTTCCCTCTTCTCATTCCCCGTCTCTGCATTCTCTACACTGAGTACAAAAGCTTCACATTCGCCACGTGTTTAAGACTTCTCATGACTCGGTTTTTCTTTAAAAATCCCTTTTATACTTTTTGCCTTAGTTGACATAATTCAACCAAATCAAATCCTAAGAATATCTTTCTCCAACTGGTTTAAATGGAAATGGATGAATAGAATTCTTTTTGTTATAGTTCTGTTTGTGTGTTATTAAATCATTTTCTAAATAAAGTCATAACTGTTGCTTTTTTTTTAAACATTGTTGTATAACAACTGTTTTTTTTTAACTTATGCATTTTAAAGTTGTTTAGTTTTTTTTTACTTTCAGTTTTATTTATTAAATAATCTATTGTAACTTTGACAGATCTACTATTCAAACATGTTTAAATGAATTAGCTTATTATTATTATTTCTATTATTAAATGGGAAATGTAAAATGTTATTCAGTTTTCGTATATGTTGCTGTTGTTACTAATGGCGCCATGGACAAATGCGCTGACGGCCGTCAGCGATTTTAAACCGAAAGGAGCGTCTCTTGTTTTTGAAGTATCGCCAACTTGGGCCAAGAGTACGACTTAGTTACACACACATTACATTCGCTTGCACACTCCCTTTTTACATGCGGGGAGGGGGTGTCTTTTGCTGCACCGAAGATAAAAATTTTATAAGGAAAATTTATTATATTTTACCAATCGAAAGATTTTAAAAATTCACCGTTTAAATTTTGATGAACCTTTTCATTTTAGACTCTCTTGTGCCCAAAAAATCTTTATGCGTATGTAAAAATTATAATTAAAATTCGGTATGCGTTGTTTAGTTTATGCACTAAAGTTCTAGATGTTTACCATTTTTTAAATACAATCCGTCAATTGAAAGACTTCCTTTGCATTCATATACGTATGTTCAGACACAAATAACGATTATCAGTAATTTGGTAGGTGTTGAATGTCTTAAAGTTTCAGATCTGTAACAAATTTTAAATTAAATCGATACTGGGGGTGGAAAAATTTTCTCCGCCCTCCTTGTGCGCATCGCTGTTCGATGGTACTAATCTGAAAGCGCATCACACATGTAAGAAAAGTATCTGAAAAGGCTCCCTCTGGTTTTTAATATAGTATTCAAGAAGGAAACACGCCAAGATCTGCATATTCTGCAGCAGTTCATGTGGCTTGCTTTTCATAAAACCAAGGACAAAGATAATAAGAGGACTGGAAGTTTCCGCATAAAGTTAGGCACACATATTTCCGACTCCCTTGGTGACTTAATAATGGCATTGTGGCTGGTTAACGGATCCATCTCTTCTAAGGGAATATCCTTCCTTCTGAATGCTGCATACACGAGGGAGCTCATAATGACGTTTATTTTGCATGAAGCTGAGATCCCATGTGGCTTTGCTATGAATAACTATCCTGTCTTTCAGTTTCCCATACATCTTCAGATTGAATGTCGTGATTATTTATGGTTATTCAACGAGAGAAAAAAATCTATAGATGTATTGACAGATTCAGACATTTTTCGATCTAAAATATGCAATTATTTTCAAATTATAAGTATACTACAAGTATGGAAAGGCACTATTTTTTTTTTCCTTTTCACGTTATTTTTTTTCAATATTTTAAATTTATTACCATTTAAGAACATGATGTTGTTTTGGTTAGAAGTTTTGATGTGTCCGAAATTTCCGGGAAAAAAGTACTTTCACTTGTTTGTACCAATATTGCATCGTTATTATGTAGGCTTCTTTGACATGAGATGTCTTTTTAAAAGGTTGACCTGCTTTTACCAGCATTGTTTATTGTTACGTGTGCTTCTTCGACAGCAGATGCGCTTTTAAAAGGTTGAGCTCCAAATCTTTGTTTGCCAGCTATAAAAATTGAAAATGAAAGTTTTAAAAAATTATGTAGATATGAAAGTATCGTGATTGTTTCAAACCAGTTTAAACTACTTAATGACTTTAATTGATTAAGATAAATAATGACTTAAAAAAGAATAATGTTCTCCCGTGATAACGTGAAATTTACGACCGATTTTTTTTAATTTAATGTCATGTATTTGCATTTAGTTCTTGGCTCTTTAACTTTCAATTATTTTAAAGCCAATCATTAATTTCGATGTTAATTAACTTTATGGCTTAAAAGTATTTGAATAGTTTCCATTGTCTTAACAGTTGATTTTAATCAAACCTTTAAAGAAGGAGCAATAAATTTATTTCGAACAGATACTTCCTAATAAAAAAAAAGTTTTTTAAGTACCCGACCGTTATCAACTGCTCGAGAATTAAAGAGATATATATAAGCAGTTTACCAATTTTCAAATATCCAACCTCGACCCGTGCATCGAATCGCAGCAGATCTATAAATTGTTTCTAAAACCATTGATGCCGAATGTTATCAGATCAGCATAGCTTGAACATTTTGTTGTAGAGGATTGTGCAAACGGAAATAGATGCTGAAATCTAGAAACAATCCAGTCAGTTACTTCTGCGTTCTCAAAATGCCACACGCTGATCGTCTTCGGAGCTCAGATGGATGGCGATAAAATCTTGAAAGAAATCCGATGAATAAATATTATAGAATTAACAAGAGAAGTATTTCATGAAAATAAATAACTTATTGCGACAAAATCCCTCGTCACGCTATGCATTTACATATCAACAATGCCCATCAACTGCTGTGTCGACATTGAGAACTGTGTTTGATTTCCATAAACTACTAATACAACAATGATTCTCTTTTGTTATTGTTTTCTCAGATTCTAAGTGCAAATTCAAATTCAAACTTATGTTTTTTTTTTCACTTAATTTCTTGTATTTCATCATGAGTTCCGCCAGCCCATTAAAAATACAGAAGTAGTGTTTTTGTCGTTGTTCTTTAAATTACAAATATTCCTCCATTTTGAAATGTAAATATTTTCGACATTAATTTTATGCCCATTTTCTACAATTTGATTCTCACTAGTGATTTGCGAAACTTTGAGCTTAAAATTTTAAAATGATCATGGATCTAATATCACCTGAAAGTTCTTTTTAAAATATTAATTTTATGTTTTTAAAAAAATTGTTACAAAAAATTGTGTTAGAAAAGACTACAGAAGAAAAAAAAATGTTTGATTGCTGTTTCTAAAAAATGTCACGACCCTGGTTAAATTACGTATGTTTCTTTCTGATGAGATAAACAACATAGCATATGAACTTCTGTTGAAATAAACAACATAACATATGAAATAAACAACAAATTATAACTATCACTTTAATTTTTTTTTGCAGTTAAGTGTGTTTTAATACATTATCTACAATGTCACAAGAGGCCATTATTCATTATGATATTCTGTCACATCATCTTGTCACAAAAGGAATAAATGGGTCATTTACTATTTCTTTTTTACCTCACTTATTTTTTAACCTTTGTTTTTCACAATCACTGATTATAATTGGAAATTATTAACATGTGCTGACTGTTTATTGATGAAACACAGAATGGCCGTGCTGCTTTTCGTCCTTTTGTATAAAAGTATGATAATACCTTCAATAACAATAAGCTTAGCAGAAGTTTGAAGACACTAATGGTAACAATTTTGGTTAGTCAACATATTCGTATTTTAGAATGCGCTAATTTATAATTTTTAAAAGTTTCCAAAATCACTACTTAGCTCTAAACATTTTATTTAGTGCTTGAAAACTCTTATTGCGTTTTTTTTTATTATTATTATTTCTTATGGCACTTGCCATGGACTAGCTCATGTTAGTCAGCGATTTATGCCTAATCAACATCTTTTGTTTTGTAGTAGTGCCAACTAGGGCCAAGACTACGGCATTTGCTACTCACTCATCACATTCACTTGCACAGTCCCTTGCACATTCACTTTTTACGGGGGGGAGCACATTCATGCTACAGATAGAACACAGAAAAACAACCATGCCCGTGCAAGGACTAGAACCCGAGACTCTTAGTTCAAAAGGATCTCTACGCCAGGACGCCAATTATTGCTTTCTTAAACTCTATTAATGCCGAACATTTTTGGAAATTTTAAAAATTAATTGGACTTGATTTCAGGCTTTCATTTACGTTCCACTGTTCAAAACGTTTAATTTAACAGCTTTTGACTAATTGTCTTGCGGTTTTTGTGTTAAAGCGTTTTAGTTTGTGAATAGTTACATCTAGGTACCAAGGAAACAGATTATTAGACAGGGACCTCCGCCATAGAGACTTCAGCCCTTTGAACCCTCCTCTCCCCGCTCTCCAGTATTAATCACGTCTCGTCTAGGAATTCAATTTTTTCTTCGAAACAAGTTAAACACCTAGAGTCAGTTTTTTCCCACCATTAAGTAAAAATTATTTTATCTGTCGAAACCGCCGGAGCCATTATTATAGGGTTAGAGCACAGAAATGTAAAAATAAAAAAATAAAAAGATTACATTCTCATTAAAAAAATGAATAAATACTCTTCACAACAGTGTTTTTACTGGTAATTTGACATTAACCAAATTATAGTGCCGAGTATGAGATTTCGTTCGCCATTTTTTTAATTACAGTTTCCTAGTTTTTCCGTGTAAAATTGTTGACACCGTGTAATTGTGGATCGAACCAGGCGTCCTAAACCCGCCGGAAATTCATATTTTGGTCAATTTTAATCGCAGGGATATGAAGCATTTTATTTATTTTTAGTACTTTTGTTTTAAGAATATTTTTATATTGCTAAGAGGACTTGGGGAGGGGATATAAAAATTAAAATGTTAGTTTTGTTAAAACATTTATTGACTCAGGAAGAATAAAACATAATTGTTAACATCATTTAGATTGGAAATGCAAGATGGCTCAAATAAACTTCACCAGTTCAAAGGACTGTGGTAGTTGTCCTGTGAGACCAAATGATATGAATTTCAGATGACAAATATTTCAAATGTTAGTGATTGACATTCCATCGGCGGAGAAAAAAAAAGTAAATAAATGCAAAAAGAAACACCTTTTTTTTTTTCAAATACGATAATCCTGTCCATTTAAAAAGCCCACCATCATAAATCACAGGGATTAAGATCTGGTTTGCGAGGAGACCAAGCTATTTTCACAGCAAATATCAACATCCTGAGTTAAGAGAGGAAATACGCGCTTTTGCATAAAATATTGAACCTTTATTGCATTGGTGTAGTTTGAGGATTGCGATGCAAAATTTGTGAATATGTCATGATATGCTTGCTCAAAAACTAAATATGTTTGAATCAGTGTAGAAGTGACGTCTTTAAATAATAGTAATAAGAAGAAGGCTTTAGGATTTTTGTTGCTTTTGCATGTTTTCCCAATCTTTTTCCTTTATTTTCTGAATCATTTGAATCCTTTGTGCATAAGCTTGGACTGAAAAAATAAAATATATAATTTACTTCCGAACTTTTTCTGACTTCTTTTTTTCCATTTAATAAATGACCAGAGAATCATCTAAAATAAAATATATGTGTTGCACAAATTTCGTATCCTTTTGACTAATAGCCGAAAAGGCAAAGGAAGTTAAAAGAAGAAACCGCCCTCTAATCTCTCATTCGTAATGTTTAATTTGAACAACCCCGTGTGTACCCATCTCAGCCGCTTTAAGAAATATATCTTTTATGGTTACAATTGAATATGATATATTATGTCATTGTGTTTCTGTTTTAAATTAATTTGAAATTTAAAATTTGAAATGCTAATTTAAAACTATATGAATAGTAATTTTTATCGTAAGTTATTGTTTACTTGAGAATTTATAATATTTCACCACCTTAAGGATGAATCAAATCATTATTATTACATTATCTTCTATGCATTACAGTATATTTATTGTATCGTATGAAAATATTTATTTATTCCAAGGAATATATCAAGTTTGATGATGCAGCGAATATTCCATCCTGGCTGAAAATGACACATGTTACCTGAGTTCATCTGATCACATTTTAGATCCTTTAGAATGCGTTCAATTTCGCTTCCGCAGAGAGAATACGAACGTCACCGCTTAATCTTCCTCAACTGCATCATTTTTTTATACCTCTTTTATGCGAAGTGAGATAGCGTCCGATTTTCACTTTAGCATTGCGATAACATCTGTTTTACGAACGAGCGCACGCGGCGAGCGCTTCGCGAGACTGCGGTCGTACCTAGTGAACCGTTATTGAAAAATTGTAGCCACCTCGCAATGCTCGATTTCGGTGTTACGTCTCGTCGACCTCTTTGAACGTCGACTTCCTTCCTCTGAATAATAATACAATCATTCCATTTATTGGCTTTTGCGAAAGCGTCCGTGATCTTTGGCGCAGGCGTGGTCAGATCATTGTTACAGGCCACCCGTCTGTGTGCGTCTGTCGTTACGTCAGACCCGGTTGCGAAGTCTGTTGTTATTTGCTCTGCACTCGCGTCACAGGGTCGTTCATGATTCAATTGGTGTAACCCTTTTTTTCTTTTTATTTAATCCCATTTCATTGACTCGCTGTTAAAAGTTGCTGGTCCTACGAAGAATCGTTCGAAAGAGAACGTGAAATCGTTCTATAAATATGTTCGAGTTTACATCCGGCAGCAATACTTCTGATTACTTTTTTTAAAAAAATAAACCTGCTGTTCATGTCTGAAAGTAATCTAATTTCACATACACTAGAAAATATGGCTATCTGGATGAGCTGTTATCATGTTATTAATTAGATTTGTTGCCAACCCCATGCCCGTTGGCTGAGCGTTTAAGAAATTACAATTTGTAACACACTTTGAATGTTCCCTAGAAGCACACAAATATTGTACAATATTGATCAATATTCGCAATGTTGTGGAATATTGTTTAATAACATATAATATCGCACAATATTGTACAATATTATACAACGGGATGTGCTATCTGGGTAAATATATAGTTGGTAATATTAAAAGTTAATAATAAAAGTTGTGAAAAACTTCAACAGCATTGAAAAGGAATATAATGAATCAACTTACATATATAATGTATTGCTTTAAAACGGAAAAAAACCATTAATAGAAAAAGTGCAACACCAAATACTAAAAGAAAATATTAAAATGATTCGAAATCATCCGATAAATATAAAATAATTAAGTTGCTGTCTTCATCCTATTAATCTTTGTATTATCTTAATTAGTTTATTTACATTATCTAACTTAAAATAATGTAAATAAATATTCAAATTTACAATCCTATAACTAATTTATATTCATTCTCAGCTTTATTCCCATACTGATAAACCTTGAATCAACAGAAACAAACAATTTAAATAAACAGAAAATTCTTCTGTAAGTTACTTGATCCCAAACAGAAATTAAGATTTGTGTATCCAATAATGATTTAAATAAAGAGGATGGTGATATTTTTAAACTCCACCCAGTTTTACAAATGATGTTGGTTTATTCTATTATTGAAGATTTGCTCCGATTTTGGTTATAATTTGTCCTATCTTTATGCTATCAACTGCAAATAATGAGAAAATCTCTTCTATCACTTTAAATCAGATTAACCTCCCGTTGTGAAGTTACACAACGACTACCTTGCGACAGGCATCATAATTTAAAGCTGTGGTCAGAATGGCGGTCACAGCATCCTTCCCTTCATCCCTAGCCATTGGTGTGGTGTGGGAAGTCCTAGCGGAAGGGAGGAATGATTGTTAAAGTATAGTTCTCGTCATCCGCCCAATTTTGAAAATGATGAGATTTGAATCTGTGTGATATCAGAATGAAATGATACTAAACTAATATTTACATCTGTTTTATATCACACAGATATAAAACACACCTCGAACCAAAACTGTGTCGCAGAGTTGTGACATCTCTTAAGAGTAACGACCTTTTAGTGCGATACGTTTGAATAAGTAATTAATTGCACACATCGCAGGTACACATATATAAAGATTTCAGTGTTAAATGGGCCGCTTGTTAACAGTTTTCTGAGGCCACATTCCACGAAACACATCACACATACGTCGTCTTGCCATATAACACCACACGTCCTCACGTCATTCCATCCATTTCTTTCTGGTCTTTCCTTTATGAGTTCGCACATACAGGGCACTAGTCAGTACAGGGTGAATTCATAATCATCCGCCTCCAACCCAAAAAAAAGGGGGGGAACTTTATCTGTTATTAGAAATTAATGTAAATGTATACTCTTTTGTGTGTTTATGCTTTGAAAATTTAATAAATTCAAATGATTTTTAAAAATTGATTCTTGTCATGCCTGACTTTTTAAAGATTGTTCATCTCAATTTTTCTATTTATTATTCCCCACCTTCTGAATCTATTTATTTATTACAAATGTCCAAAAGATTGGCAAAGACACCATTAGCGCTCTAGCCTTCCAGTATATCAGGGAGGCACGGCCGTAGCAGATTTAGTGTGTTGTTGTCGTTGCTGATCCCCTTGGTCTAGACCCCTAGACCAAGTTCAAAAGATCTTGTCGCACCAAAAGGTCAAAAACACTCTCATCCGACAATTGCCTCACAGAGGAACCGATACAAGAAATAATATAAGAGGGAAAGGCAATAGCCAGGCAAAGACAAGTAAAAAAGATCCTGTTAGGACCGTCGAAGACCAGACTTCTAATGTGGCCAGACCTTAGCCTAGCTAAGATAGATTGGGCAAGCCTTGGGCGGGTGTTCTGCAAAGATGAGCCAGGGCGCTCTGCGGCGTATCAATTGTGTTAGGAGAAATCCTCCAAATTGATTTTACTTTGTCAATAAACATGAAGTGAATCTCTGAGACTTTTAAAACAAAGATTTAGTGTAAACCGGGTAAAGGCCTGCTTCATTACCCCCTCCCCCCAATTTTGGAATAAATCACTGTATGTCCGTGATTTTTATAATATTTCTACAATAGGATTTTTATTGATGTTTTTATCAGTGGAATTGTATTTATTTTATCCGCATTACATAATGTGATTTTTGTAAAAAGGGAAAAATGAAAAAAGTAAAGTTTCGCAAAGAAATGCAGGAAAAAAAAAGTCATTTTAAAATTAAAATTATTGTATTGTGAATCCAGCATGAAGTGCCGCATGTCCCAGAAATAATCTAATCTTTCAGAAAAAATTTCACATCTTTACAATAACCTCTGAAATGAAAATATGTCAAATACTTTTAATTCTTCACTGATAGAAGACAGAAAGTGTTAATTTTATCATAAAAAGTGTTTAAATACTTTTTTTATCAATGTTCTTATTGTTGTTGGCTATGTTTTTTCTTAAACAAAAATTTCATGTTACGGTAAATTATTTTCTCATAATAATTCATGTAATAACACTTAATCTTCTTTCCTTTTTTTTTCAGGTGTACCACTGGCAAAGCCACCATATCAAGCACAGTGGTGTGGATGATATGGTGCTGCTCACAAAAATTACCGAACCGGCAATTGTAGAGAATTTGCGAAAGCGGTATCTAGATGACCAAATATTTGTATCCTTTTCACAATTTTTATATATTTATTGACGCTTTTATACAGAAATTAATAATTTATAAATTCATACCTTTTGTGGCTATTCAAATCAATGCTTCTAGCAGTATAATTTAATTATTAATTTATTTAAATTAAATGAAATATACGAAAAGTTTGTATGTTTTCAGTAGCTGAAATTTTTAAGCTCTGCTATTAGGAATAGAATGAGTAGTTGGTAGTTATTATTTTAACCATTATATAAGTCGGTCATTAACTGAAAAAAAACCCGCCTTATGAGAATTTTTATTAAATAAATGAATATATTTTTAATGATTTATATATAATTACTAGCTGACCCGGCAAACGTTGTTTTGCCATATAAATAATTTCCTAGCATTCCCGTACCCGGCATTGCTCGGGTAATGGAATTAGTGGGGGATAACAGTGCTACGTGCACTTATTTACGAAATTCCTCTATAATAATTACTTATTGTCTATAATTTTTTCCTAATTTTGGGAGGGTCCCGGCGCCCCTGGATTCCTTATATATATGCCCTTGTCCTTACCGATCCTTAAGGATGCTTTTAAAGTAGTTATTTTCTTTTCAAACGCAGGCCATCTACATTTCATTGTTATACCTGTGTTTAAGCAAGAACTTCTTTGTATACAACATTTTTTGGAGTTTTTTTTTCTGTTGATAAATTCATTAAGCTGCTAGATTAACTGACTCGGGAGAAAGCTACATAAAATTGGCCGTTTGAAAAACATTCTCCTCTTAAATTGATCCCTGCTACTTTTAATTTCTGTCCTTGTGACTTATTAACGGTTATTGCAAAGCAAACTTTTACGGGAAACTGCAATCTTTTAAATTCAAAAGGATAGCTCGACGGAATTAGTGGACTGCGGGGTATTAAAACCAACACTCCTCGAGCACATCCAGTAATAATCGTAGCTTCGATTACATACTTATTAAGTCTAGTCATTCGTAGTCTGGTGTCATAGCATAATTTAGGTGGAGGAAGGTTTCGTAGTTGCATTACTGGTGTCCCAACTTTCAGGTGAAGTATGCGAGGTGGAAAAACTGGAATGAATTCATAAGACGCGTAATTTTTGCAGGATTGTTTTCAAAATTGATCAGGGTGTGCCAAATCAATGCCAAATTATGCAAAAAAAATTTAGTCTCATTTTTATTTATCAATGGATTAGATTTGTAATGTTGAAGAGGGAAACCCAATAAACGACAAAATAATTTTTAAATGCGCAATTTTCTATCAGATTTTTTCAATCTTTCACGCGATTTTGAAAAGTTTATCGAATTTTATGTAAAAAAAATTTGATTGAGTTATCTTGAAAGGTTTCGGCGTAATTCAGTATTAAAGCGAAATTTTGCCTCTTCGTTAAAAAATTCGTCAAAAATTCAGTTTTAAAAATTCGATTTTTTAAATTATATTGCAGAATACTATATCGTATTGCCTTTCAGGAAACATATTTTCTGTTTTTTTCCAGCTAAGCGTCTATTTTACAGGGCCGTTCAAGAAATAGACCCGCCAAAATGGACCTTTTTAAAAAAAATCGATATTTAATTTTTGCGTCGACATTTCGTAAAATAAATTATATCTCCGTGGTCTACGATAAAAAGTCCATCCGATTCCACAGCGATATTGAGTATAAGTTGAACGGACGCGTAACGATGGCAATTTTAAAAACGCGGTTTTACTGGACGAAAAGGTACTCATGAGCGATCGCTTCTCCGAAAGGCCGGGTTTCACTCGGAAAGTAACTTTACAGGTTTTAATTTCACAGAAATTAAGGGGTTTTAATTAATTTCTCCTGAACTAATTGATATTTCGGGATAAAAAATAGATGTTGGCCGATTCTCATAGATACCGGATAAGCACAAAAAATTTCATCAAAATCGGTCAAGCCGTTTCGGAGGAGTATGGCAACGAAAACTGTGACACGAGAATTTTATATATTAGATTATCGTATAGTTATGGAAGAATTGTTTTTCATATAGACTGCTTTGAATTTATATAATATAAAATTAAGTAAGGTTTTTTTTTTCAAATAATTTTTTTAATAAAAATTGCTATACTATTTTAGAAAGGGTTAGACACTTATCAGCTGAAAGATAATTACAAATTGTCATACATTCTTTTTGTTAATAATCTTATAATTTGACTTGATAATGTTCTTTTCTCTGGCTACTACTAGTCTAGAATTATTAATTTTTAATGGACCCCAAATCCTCCTATTATCACTGCTGCTTTTGAAAATGGATTATGATTCTTGTTACCACTACAGAATATTCAACTAATTTTGTCTTCCTTGAATTATTTAGCATTGGTTTGGTGTTGAATTTTTGAGTAATGGAAAGCCCTACTCGCATATAAATCTTCATTTTCCAACCTGAAGATTTCACACCGGCATGATAAAAATCTGGATTTCGGAGATGAAAACTTAGGATTCAAAATCTGATTTCGCCAGCACGTGTGTGAGAGGTTGGTGAATGTAAAACTGATATCAAACATCAGATATTTTCTCGATGGTTTGGTGTGGAGGTTTGGAAATCTTTCGTCATCTGTACATGTTTCAAATTGGCAAGGGAATCCCACACTAGAAGCACTAGCTGTAATCCCTGAATTACCTTCTATTACTTCAAAGCAGGACGTTAATATAACCGAATTAAACTACTTATCTTACCGTCGTTGAAAATCTTAAGATCCATTTGCTATATCAGACGTTTTCATCTAAAACGGACTTTCTAAAAATACGCTCAAAAATCTTTAACCCTTTCAAGGGCCATGGGCAGTATGCTTCCCACCAAAGTAATCAATCTTCGAATAAAATTATATAGATTAGGATAAGTTCTGGCGCATTTTTCCTTAAGACTGAAATTTAGATGTTTCAGTTCCTTATCTCGCAAAAAAATGTCGTGTTTTTATTTGTGAAATAATTATTAATTAGCCAAATTAATTAAGTAATCAAATTAAATTTATCTAATAATTTAAATGAATCAGTTTTCTTAAGCCAATCTGAATCCTAAAAATATTTTTATACATTATGAATAGAAAAAAAAATGTTCTTTTAAAGTGCTCAATACAAAGTTATAACTGAAACTTTTCTACTTAATCGAATTACAGAGCTATTGATAGTGAATGAATGCTGAACATATATATCCCGTTATTCATGTATCAAAATTGTTCGTAGATGTTTACGTAGTTAGCTTATTTAGTAAAAGAAAATATTGGATTCTCCTTAATTATTATTACCAGACATACATCGGTCCTGTGCTCATATCAGTCAACCCTTTCAAACAGATGCCATATTTTACAGAAAGGGAGATCGAACAATACCAGGGTGCAGTAAGTTAAATAAATTTTACCATTATCTTCATCATTAGATTTTTAAAAAATCAAAATGAACTTTATTTAGTAATATTATTTTATTTTTTATAGGCGTCATATGAAAACCCACCTCACATTTATGCCTTATCAGATAATATGTATCGTAATATGCTAATAGACAACGAGAGTCAGTGTGTTATCATCAGGTAAATTTATTTTTTTCTATTACTGAAATATATTTAATTCATAATAGATGAAGCATTATTGAATCTGAGTGAAGGAGTTAAAACAACAACAATAAAAGTTAAGGTAAAAGCTGAAATGAAATTTGAATTCATTATAATCGAATTCTGATGAAAAGAACTGCAACTGCTTGGTTTTTACTTTTTCATACATGATATATAAATTATAGTAATCGTTAAAAAAATTCGAACTCGATATTTTGACGAATATCCATGTTTCAGACTTCACAGAGTTCGAAAAACACATGTTTAGTAATTGTCTGTCTGTGACAAAGATAATTCAAAAATGGTTTAAGCTAGACGATTAGAATTTGGTATACGGTTTTTGCACCAAATTAGTAGATTTCTATTAAATTTTAAAGAAAAAAATAATCTGTTCAGAGGACGTCCAGCTATTGGAACATGATAGTTACAAGCGAAAGCAGCGAAATATATGAAATTTTGGGCTCATTTAATATCTATATTGTAGAAACAAATTTTGAGTCAAATCCAAATAGAGATTCATTGATTGACTGTCTGTCTGTCTGTATTTTTATAAATATGTGAAGACAATGACTTAAAGATATCAAATTTGGTATGGGAGTTTGTGACCTCAAGTAGAGTTTTGGGTGAACATTTTGTTTCAATTGGGTTCAGAAAAACCCGTCTAAAACACAAATGCGATTTTTGGATATTGTTGACCCATGGTATCGATTAATCGCCAAGTATGCCACAATAGATTCAGTAAAAATGCTGAGTTTATACCAAATGTCAATATTTTGTGATTATTCTTCGCCAACGCCCAGTAAGGCATTCTCTGACCTGACAAGTTTACTTGAGAGTACACAGGAAAATTTTGTTTTTATGTTCAAATCAGTACACATTTAACATATTTTGCGCTTTTTATAATTATTTTAATTTGTCCTTTTTTTAGGGGGGCGCATTTGAGGAATTCATCAACAAATGGAAAATTCATTGTTTTGAACTATTTCATTCATATTTCCGTCTAACGATTGCAGAAATTTGAATTTGATAACACCTGCATAAATATTTGTATGGGTGTGTGTGTAGTTCTTCCTCCCCCTTCCCTATTTCCACACTGAAATTTCGTGAAAAATTCAAATATATTTACATTAGTAAGTACGTTATTTTTTGTGCCAAGCCCGAATCATGGTGAATTTTCAGTACAAATTAGTCTATTTTCATAAATCAAACTGCTTGAAAATTCAGTTTTAATGATTTGTTGTAATTAGTTTAGCATAAGTTTAGCACCCAGGTAGCAGCACATCCTGTAACATAATATTGTGCGATATTATATATCAAACAATATTGTGACTATTGATCAATATTGTACAATATCGGTGTGCTACTAGGGTAGCTTATCATTGTTCTAAGCCTTATTCTTTTTTTAATCCTGCCCGTTTCAGTGGTGAGAGCGGGGCTGGCAAAACAGTCGCTGCAAAGTACATCATGTCTTACGTCTCGCAAGTATCCGGCGGGGGATCTCGAGTCCAGGTTTGTAAGCTTTTTTTTTTAAACATTTCTTAGACGTTTATAACTACTGACATTTTAGATACAAAAAGGCATTTATTTATTTTTTATTTTCCACAGAAATTTTTTTTAATTAATGATTCAAATCTTTCTTTTGAATTCGTCTATTAAATTAAATGTCTGTACAACCGTTAGTTGTACATTACCAAACAAAAATGTCCTAATTATTATCGAATTCTTGTTTTAATGGAAGGTATAAATTTCCTTTCAGAATATTAAAGAAATTATTTTAGAATCAAATCCTTTGTTGGAAGCTTTTGGAAATGCTAAAACAGTGCGGAACAACAATTCCTCTCGGTTTGTAAGTATTTTTATGTTATTAAAATTGTAATTATCACTGGCGGTTAGCAATTGGAGGGTTCAGTGGTGGGAGTTGTTTCTTTACTTTTTACGCCGATAGTACCTTTTGTATTTACTTTCAAGTAAATCTCTTATGAATAGCTTAATGCTTATGATTTCCTTTTCCCCTCAAAAAAATTAACATTAAATTGTGGCAGACTTTAAAGCCATATTGTTTTGATAATCTTACACTTGTTCTCTTTATTGGCTGTATGAACAATTCTAATTTATGCATGTCCCTTGACATCATAATTCTATTAAGAATTTAGTTATCCGGTTAATCTATGTTTTCTTATTTGTGGCTGTATAACTTCACTCGATTTGTATTCATATCGTTCTAATTCCTCATTTAAACTACACTGGTATTAAATAGAAACTTATTTCCACAGCTTTTAAGAGAGGAAGAAAATAGTGCATTTCAATATTTGAAGGAATCATTAAAACGGTTTGAATATGTTTTTTTTTTATTTCCATAATGCGAAAAAACTTTTGCAATAATAAAATAGTTATTATTAAACAAGCAATAATTGAATTTTAAAATGGTGTAGAAATTAGTTTTGTGCTATTTTCGGTAGTTATTGAGGTAAAATGTCAAAATCTCGCTTATTTTTTTAATTAATTAAATTTGAAATTAAACGTTTTGAAAAATCGCTCTGATGTCACATTCTCATCCTCCAAAGCATATCTGTGCTACATCTGGTAACTCAGAAAAATAGTTTCGGTTCTTCGCATTTCGGTAAGAAAAGTTTTGTTATGATATTAACTTACCCATCATTTCGACAGATATTTGTAGAGACAAATATGCATCATACAAAATTCTGAAATTGCAAATTGAGGGAGAGATAAATTTGAGTAGATATCAGTCTCATTACATCTATATAAATAAAAATGAATCGCCAAATGTGTTTTTAAGAGCAAAACTCGAGAATGGCTAGACCAATTCGGCTAATTTTTTTTATTGCTTCCATTGTGATTCAAGGAAGGTTCTTATGAAGAGAAAAAAAAACCCGGAAAAATTGCGTGGAAAATAGTAAAAACAGCACTTTTCTTACTTTCCCGCAAAAAATCTTCATTTCCTCGTCGCCAAATAAGTAAGACTTCAGTTTGTTTTTTCCCACGCTAATGAAGTTGGGCTTAACAGGTTTTCGACCGATTATTTCAAAAGATTCTGGTTATTTTCTTAGTGTTTGATGCATTTAAAATTAAAAATTGTTATCTAATCGATATTACGAATTCATTTTAAAATACTTTTGAATTAAAATAAAACAGAATAAAGGAAATTAAAAAGATCTCATCTGTATTGCTTTGCCACAATAGGCGTTGAAAATTCACTCTTGTGCAGTTGTTGTAATTGTTGAGCATTGATGTCTCATTTTACTTAAAAGTTTTAAAAAATAGGTGTATAATACTTTTGCAGCTATCTCAATCTCGATCGATAAATAAAATGGACATGGCTTGATTTTAAAGAAATACGGATCTCATTTGAGATTTTGCTTTATTTCAGGTAATTTATTTCACTGTAAATAAATTGTTTTCAATTTAGTTGTGTGCTTTTCACTGCTTACGAAGTCGCGGGTAAAAAGCTTTTCAATAATAAAAATAATATAAATGATTTTTATAATTTCAATCATAAAATCCAAAATCTGGAGTCAAATAAACCTATATCAAATCTGATACAAATATATCAAATATTTTTGATGCCATTGAAATCCTTTGAGGAATTGGGTATTTTTTTTAACACAATTGTATACAGTTTATAGATTTCTTTGTTCTGTTAATATTGTGAAATGGTACATTATACTTTAATATGCTTTCTCTATTCAAAAAGGGATTTAAATTTATGCTTAACACAGGGTAAATATATAGAAATACAGTTCAGCAAAGGTGGCGAACCAGAAGGTGGAAAAGTCTCAAATTTTCTTCTAGAGAAGGTAATTACTAATTTTCTTGCATTTTATCTAAAAAAATAGATTTAATTTACTTATGGAATTTTTGGCAGTATAATTTTTATACTCCTGGTGATCTTCAGAAATTACTACCCTCATCCTTATATTATTTATATGACATTTCATTTTCATAAACAAAATTTAAACTGCACAAAAAAATTAAAAAATATTTATTATTATTGTATTATGTAGTAATAATTTGAAATTAAGGCTGTTCAAAAAGGTGATTTCTTATTAAATTTTTTAATCATTATTATTTGATGATTTTAAAAGAAATGATGTATAAAACTGAATTGTCAAATAAATAATTACATAAAAAATAATTTTTGAAAACAATCAATTAATTTTTAGATGAAATTTTTAATTCTAAAATCAGAAATGAAATCTTTTTATATCCAACATAAAATAGATAATTGCATATCAAACTTTGTGAGTTTATAAATCAAATTTAAAGTTTACAAATCTGTAAATGAATAATTTATTTCATTGGAGACAATTGCAGAAAATTCTAAATTATTAGTTATTGCTTATGAAATATTAATTTCATCATCTTGTGTCATCATTATCCTTTTATACCTGTTTTTAAAATGAATTTCAGTTTTCCTTTTCCTGTTATTTTTCAGTTAAAATTTTTGTTGCTGTTTTTTACTTTGGAATTGTTTTTCTTTAATAACTATTTTCCTCAAAATGCATTGGATAAATTTATATAGAATCTAAGCTATGGTAATGACTACAATTTATATAATCTTTGTGTAGTTTCTTATTAAATGCAGCCAAGAGCATTTGTCATCCTTATATTTTTATCCTTATCATCTTTATAAAAACTTATTTTTATAGAAATAATTATATTATTATTGATTGGATTTAAATTTACTATTTGTTTAAATTTAATTGTTATGAAACAATGTTTTTCAGTCTCGTGTGGTGAATCAAAATGTAAATGAGAGGAATTTCCATATATTCTACCAACTGTGTTCAGGAGTTACACAAGACATGCAACGTAAGTGATTTTATTCTCATTGAAACCATTTTAAAATTTGATTGTTTTTTTTTTCTACATGGAAATTTAATTGTTTAGCAATATTTGTAAATGAATATTTTACTACGATGACCTATTAATCATTTACTGTAGCATTTCTTAAGATAAGCTGGCTGCTTTTTCTTTAAATTCTTTTTTTTTAATTATGGATCTGTTCTTTTATACCTTTTTTATTCAATTGAATCATGGTAATTTTTACAGAAAATTTGGGTATAATGAATCCTGACTATTATTGGTACTTAAATCAGAGTGGTACATTTAAAGTAGACGGTACAAATGATGCCCATGACTTTCAAGAAACTTTGGTAAGTGTGATTTTTTAAAAATATATTTTCAATTAAAAATGTTAGTTAAAAAATTTGTTAATGGAATTTTTTTTATTTTCATACATGGTTTTATTTTTATATTAAAACTAATGATAGACTCATTTTTTAAAAAATGTTAAATATCTTGAACTGTATTGTGTGAAAGAGTTTTGTAGCTCTATAAGAGAGTTATTTAATTTTAAAAATAACATTTTAATTCAGTCAGTTTAGATAAATTTAATTTTGTTATAAATACAATTATTTGTTTACCAAATTGTTTTTAATAATTTATTTGTTTTAATGTTAATTATCATTTTGAATTAGAAATAATGATGTTATATCATTATACGTTTATGAATTTTTCAGTGTGATTGTAATGTAGTTTTCCAGAAAGGAAAATGTTTTATATAGATTAATCCAATAAAATGTTTGAACATTTTACTCCAACTTTGTTAACTGATGTTATATATTTAATATTATTATTGAATAACATATTCAAATACCATATAATGCATAATTGCGTAATATTAAATTAAAATTGAAAATATAGTAATAAAAAAACTGTCTGATTGCTATAAATTTATTTTCCTGATTAATTTTGATACGCAACCACACTGTGTTTTTCATCGTTCAATGTTATTGCAGCCAATTTTTTAACATTTGGACTCATTTTAATTTATTATTGTATCAAACATTTTAATTGTAATCAGGTTTTCATTCTTAATGTATGAAAATAAATTTTGATGAAGAATATTTAATATGGAAGTTTGAAATCATGTTTGCCTTCTTTTTTCTATAAATCTGTTGTCATTAGTTGAAAGGAAACAATATCATGTTTCAAAATCAATCGTTACACTAAAGGCTGGATTTTGTAAATATACAATAACAGTGTAGTTGTAATATGTTTTTTTAATTAAATTAAATAATATTGCTATCTTTTAAGTCTCAGTTATTCTTAGTTACATTCATTCAGATTTTTTTAATGAATTTTATTTAAATATTCTTTTTTTTTTCAATATAGAAAGCAATGACAATCATGGGCATGTCAGAAGACGAGCAAATGAACGTTCTACAAGTAGTAGCTGGTATACTACATTTAGGAAACGTTACTTTTGTTGAAAGTGGAAACTATGCTGTTGTCGAAGATGAACAGTGTTAGTTCTTTAATTTTTTAGTCCTAAATTATTCTTTTATGTCATTATAAAATCAAAATACATTGTTTTTAATTCAGAACAATATTTGAATAAAATAATTTAGAAATATTTAATTCATATTTCTCAGTTTGAAGTGTCTTATTGGATTTAATTACAATTCCATTCCAATTATAATTATATCTTGATCTCGATTCAGTTTTAGCTTTCCCTGCCTATTTATTTGGTGTTGATGCCGAACTGGTTAAATCCAAACTGACCAGTCGTGTCATGGACAGCAAATGGGGTGGACAGTCAGAGACCATCCATATGCAATTAAACCTGGAACAAGCAAGTTATACCAGGGATGCCTGGGCCAAGGGTCTCTATGCTCGCCTCTTTGATTATCTAGTCAGCGTATGTAGTTAACTTATTTTATAAATTTATTTTTCATCCTTGAATTCAATATAATAAGAATAAAATTAGGTTTCCAAAATTTAAAATGGGTTTAATTTGTCTTATTCATTAATTTTATGTAGTAATTTGAACAAAATACCTCATTCAATTAAAGACATTTTAGAAACTGGTTAAATATTGATTGGCTCTTAGTTTATCATATTTTTCTATTTGTCATAAACAACTGTTTTGTTGGTTTATTTTAGTCTTTTTGACTGGAATATGTTTGCTATGAATATAGGCAAAGTATTTAAATTGTTTTTTTATTTGATATTTAAATTATTAAAGATTTATTGGAATGTTACTTCGTGAATTATTTTCTTATTTGTATATTCTATTTAATGCCAATTAAAGGTTGTGTGTGTTTTTTAATTTAAATATGTTATTTGTTTTTAAAATGAATTTATTAACTATTTTTATATTTAATTTGTTAGTATTTAAAGATTACGAAAAAAAGAAAATCAAAATACTTATTATGCTGCATAATAACTTGCTAAAATATATTATTGTAATTGTTTTTCATTCTTTTTTATTGTTTTAAAGTTATTGTTATGAGAAATATTATGTTTCTGTACAAATGAAATTTTATTTTCGCTCAAAACTTTATTTAGATGTGAAAGTTCTTGCATAATTTGAAAAAAATGCTGTTCTTCTATGTGTATGTACCATTAACTTTGTACTATTTTTATCTTCTTACTTTTAAAAGCAGTACAACTCTTATTTTATAGGTTGTAAACTCAGCAATGAAAACAGAAGTGACTGAACTTACAATTGGAATTCTTGATATTTACGGCTTCGAGATCTTTCAAAAAAATGGTTTTGAACAATTTTGCATAAATTATGTCAATGAAAAGTTGCAACAAATATTTATTGAATTGACTCTAAAAGCAGAACAAGTAAACATTAATTTATTTATTACATATTTTTGTATTGAATATTCTAATTTGTGTAATCTTATCTTTTCAAATTGATTTTTGTAATTTTTATTACATTAATTTTAAATTGATTTTACCTTTTATTCATATGATGGTGGAAATCTAATTAAGTCAAAAAGAAAAGAAAAAACATTATTTCAATTTTTAAAAAATAAATTTGATGTTAAATTTGTTTTTATCCTAATGATTTTTCTCCCTCAGCATTAAAAAAATACCTTTATTTAAAATTATCATTTCTACTTTTTAGGAAGAATACATTCAAGAAGGCATCAAGTGGAATTCCATTGAATATTTCAATAACAAAATTGTGTGTGATTTAATAGAAAATAAAACTTCACCTCCTGGTATAATGTCAATTGTAGACGATGTCTGTGCTACAATGCATGCTGTTAGTGAAGGATCTGATGCTCAACTTCTTGGTGTAATATATTTTTCTCCCAATTTTTTTATTTCAAATTAGTATTATTGCTTATAATCTTAGCTTATGATTTAATTTCCAAATACGAAATTTTAAATATTCATTGTCAAAATGAAAAACTAATTCAATATTATAATTTCTCAAAACTCAATATTATCATTACTCAAAATTCTCTTTTATTAGTTTTTATTTCACCATTACAATAAAAAAATTTCATGTTATTCGTAATTCTGAATCAATTTTAACTGCTATTTTTCTGTGTTCTAGAAACATACTTAAGGCATTTTTGTTGTGTTTGTTGCTATCTATTCTAAACTTTTAATACTCTTGCTGCTTTACTTCATTATCAACCTTGTGAAGTACTTTGCATGTTTTTCCATCTTTAATGTTCAAAAAATTTAAAGTAATGATATTAAATTAAATTATGACTTTTTTAATATAATCTATATAAAAGAACTGAAACTTTAATTTTTCTCTTATAAAAATTTAAACTTTTGATTAGATTTTTTTTTAACATTGTACTTACCAAGAAACACAAGGAAGTTTTGTCAAATGATTTGTGATAATTTAAATAGTTAATTTCTTATTAAGTGAAAAGTATATTTCCATCATGAATACACATCATTTTTCAATCAGAAGTTATAATGATATTTAGCATTTATAAAGTAAACAACAATATCAAGCAAAACATGGCAAAAAAAAAATTGCTTTTGCTTTATTGATATATATATATATGTATATATATATATATATATATAATTCAAAATTTTTCTAGCTTTCCTGGTACATAAAAATATTTTCAAAATTTGCTTGTTATGCTTGCCTTTACCAGTCAGTGAAGATTGAAATTCATTCTCAAATTTAGAGGTCTTTTTATTCTATAATTTAAACATTCATGTTATATTTTTAATTATCCTTTAAAAATTAATTACATTTAGTGGAAAAGCTAGGTTTTAAAAAATTGTTTACGACAATCTGTAATTTTTGAGAAATAATTGAATCTTTGGTACAGAATGGTGAAAAATAAATGTAATTAACATTTGTTGATTTTATTAATCATAATTTGTTGTTTCAATGTTAAATGCATTTTACATTTACTTGCATTTATGAAATAGCTGATTTAATATTTAGTAATTATAATATTTGCTATGAATCATTGTTTCTCTACAAATACTATACATTTTATTTTCAAATACTAAAAAGATTTTATTGGAAGTTTTGTGGACAATTATTTTGACATTAGTTAAAAATGTGGAAAAGTTTTATCCAAAGTACTGCTGGGGGATGATGACAAAAAAAAAAAGAAATAATTTTTATATAAAAAAATTAGTTTTACCAAATGATTTATATGCAAGATATATAAGGCAACTATATTTCCCTTTGTTACTAAATATTACTTTATATGAACATTTAGCTCTGTGTTAAACTGTTTTTAGTTTTGGATTGTATATTTGATATGATTTTCTGATTTGTTAAGTGAACCATTTTATCGATTTTTCTCTTTTTCTGTCTTTATTACAGAAATTGTGTAAGGCTGTTGGTACACATGCTCATTTCCAAAGTGCTGGTGGTGGCTTTGTTATTCATCATTATGCAGGAAAAGTAAGTATTATGTTTACATATAACTACTGCATATGTTTTTTATTGAAACAAGTGGTGTTATTTTTAATTAAATATTCAAGAGCTTCTCCCTCTCATTGATAAAAAGCAATTATTTAATGCTTATGGTGATTTAATTAAATTTTCACCTTTTGTATAAATTCTATTTAACTCATTAATCTCTCTAACATTGAAAAAATGACTGTTGATTTTATGATTTATTCTATGTGGATGTAAAAATAGTTAGAACTTTATTATTTTGTTGTATTTTTAATCGAGTTTAATGCTTTTACGTATTTTAACATATGTATGTATTTGTGTTATGTAATTACCAATTTTACTATTAATGAGCATATATTATGTTTCTTTCAAATATTATTATCTGGCCAAATTGCAGAAACCCAGAAGTATCATATTAGTCACTTTATATAGTGAAAAGCCTAAATTATAAACTAGCAATGCTGAAAATTAGCTCAAAATTCAGCCTACTTGGCCAGTTCCGTATGCCCCTCACGGTGATACTGAAATAATTTGATGTTAGTCATAGTTGACTCCATGATGAACAATGAGTTAAGAATATGACTAGTATAATTTAGCTATTTTTGACTTTAAGCTATATATATTAAGCTTGATAATGTATCATACCATTTGCAATAATATTTAATGAATTTATAGAGCCATAATGTTTAATAGAAACATGAATTTTTAACTTAATTTTCTGATAATGCACTTCTTTTGTTTTGTTATATTTGCAATGAGCCGTAAATTATTTGAATTCCTCAAAGTTTGCAT
Source organism: Argiope argentata (assembly GCA_026289955.1). Taxonomy (NCBI): domain Eukaryota; kingdom Metazoa; phylum Arthropoda; class Arachnida; order Araneae; family Araneidae; genus Argiope; species Argiope argentata. Next base: position 2,601,055 of record JAOUZG010009955.1, on the reverse strand, counting down.
TGTAACTTCTTTGAATCTATACATTGGCTTAGAATTTGATTACTGTAAAATTATATAATTTTCCCTCCCCCCCCCCCCCCCCAAATAATTACTCAGTTTGAATAATTATTAAATAAAAAAAACTAATAGAATACATTAAAGTTTCATCTTAGTTAAGGTTTTAAACATAATCTGAATTCATATGTTATTAATATGTTGCCTTAATGGAAGTTTGATGGTATATTGTTGTCACAAACAGGAAACCTTGATTCCACAACCGGGTTTTATCCTCCTTTGAGGGAATTTTTATGTTACCAAATAATATAAGAATCAGTAAATTGAAAGTGACCATTCTGTGACAGTATATCCGATAACTAATAAATATTACAGGAGTTTTATTTAGCATAACCAATAGTGCCTAGGTAAAAATGACTGACTTCCAACAATAATTGAATGTTATTAATTTATTATATTAAAGTTCTTATTTAAATTTTTTTTATGCAATTCTTAATCTTGCTATATTTGTGAATGAATTTTAAAATAAAGATTCTACTGTAGAAGGCCATCGAATATTTGAAGAACCTGATTTTTTTGTCTAATATATATTTAACATACAGATTTTACTTCACTAATGTTACTGAAACAATTCAAACTTAAGAGGGAAAATATATGAATGATGGGCTCATTTCATATTTTGATATTTTTAAAGATATTCTGTCAAAATACAGCATTAAATATTTTAATTTTTGCTTCATTTCTTTTTATATGTGTTTGTCAGTATAAATATTTTTAGATGCCAATAATTATTCGAAATTCCTTAATATCTTATTTTAATAATTGTACATTTTTATTGTGATTTGTTAAGTATATTTTATTATTATAATTTCATTTTTCTTTTCAAAAAAATCATGACTTTTTATGACAATAAAATGACCAATAAATAATACAAAAACTTTGTTTAAAACACTATCAGGAATCTTTTATAAAAAATAATCAATTTTTTTTATTGATGATTTGTATAGAAAATTATACAAGGATATTTAATTCCCTTATAATATTTCTGTATTTCATTTATCTTAAATTGCAAGTCAATTATTGCTGATAATTTATATTAATATAGATTCAAGCCATTTATTTATTGAGTGAAAATGAATCTGTACCTTAAATTTGATGAATTGTTGCTTTGAGAAATATTTTATGTAATTTCAGAATTTTTATTATTGGCAACTTTAATTTAATGCTTTATGTAATTACTGATTTTGAACTACATGCTGTAAAACATTGAATTTTTTTAATGATATTTATTATTAAGTGACTAATATTAAAATAGTAGTTCAAATAGCCAATAATTTTCAGAAAATAATGTTTTCTTTTACATCTTTTATTGTCGTACATTTAATGCAGCTAGAAATTTTATTATTTTTTTCTGAATGCTTTCTTTTAGGTTACTTACAATGTTGATGGCTTTTGTGAAAAAAATCGAGATGTTCTTTTCACAGATATAATTCAAGTTATGCAAAGTAGTGAGAGGTAATTTTAATCTCTTTTCTTAAATTTAATATTAAAATGAATCTTGGTTTATTGTATATAGGCTTCAATTAATTCAAAAAACATTATTATTATTATTATTATTTTGGTTTCTTGATGTTGTATTTATAACAAAAAAAAATTTAAGTTGAAGTGTTATTTTCAGTTCATTGCATGTAAAATTTAGTTTCATTTTGTTAGAAATGTCATGAATAATTTTATTTTCATGTTTTTAAAAAATATGATCCTTATTAATTTTTTTTATTCATTCACAGCATAAGTATGTGAAACTTTTTTATTAAATATTTTAATATTTGTTTCTTTGCATGAATTTTATTTGTTTATAGTTTTGATGTTTATGGTTTGTCTGTTGTTTTCTTATTATTTCAAGAAAACCTTTTTTTAAATAATGAAACAAAACAACATTAGGAATTTAACTTATGTATCTATCTACTTCTGATATAAGTACATTTAATTCATGTTTACAATTTTAATATTTTCTGTAACGTAAAATTAAGTAGTGTACTTAATAAATTTCAGCTTATTTTCTCATATTACTATTTTTCAATCGTGAAATACCATGCAGTTTTTAATTTGAAAATATTTTTTTATAAAATGAATATTAGAATCTATAACTTATCTCTTTAAATGTATTTGGAATTTAACATTGTAATTTGAGTGTAAAAATTTTAATTCTATTTTATGAAATCTTTTATAGAAGTGATTGTGTCCTAAACAATTACATGAGGTGTACAAAGCAAACTATGTAAAATTTGAATCTTATCACACATTTTTATTTTCAGTTCCTTTATAAGGAATCTGTTTCCTGAGAATGTGTCTGGCACTGTTAGAAGCAGGCCAACTACTGCAGGCAGTAAAATTAAAGTATGTTGATATTTCCTTATTAATTATTATTGTATTCATATTTATCCACAATCATCTTAAATCTAATAAATTGTTTTTATCTCTTAAATGTTTGTTTATCCTCACACAGCTTTAATCCAATTATTTCGTGTTCCATGCAAATGACTTGCTTTATTTTTTTCTGTTAAAACAAACTGTTAATATGCACTGTTTAAATGGGGGGGAAAGCATTAAGAAAATTCTGATACTAAATTTTTTTCCAAAATTACTGACTGAATTATAAATATTTTTCTTTGATATATCTAGCTAATAAAATTTTGGGTGCAAATTACATACAGTAAACAGTAATTGACTCTTAACTACTTAGTTGTGATATCAACCTGTGTGATGTGACTAATGACACAAGTAGTAGTTTTTTGTTCAGATTATTATTATTTTTTTAAAAAAAATTCTATGTGAGATAATTAAACTTGTTCCGATACATTTAAAAAAATAGTATTTGAAAGAAAAAAATTGAATTTCTATGTCTGGATTCCGTTTTTTATTTATTTTTTTTTAATGAAAAATATATTTTTATGACATTAATTAACAACAAGTTATAGATCTGTTTATCAATGTGGGGATCTCATTCTTAACTCCTTATAAGTAATATCAACATTTTTTGCAATACTTTTAGTAATGATACAAATTTAATTTTAATATTCATTCCAAAATCCTTTTTAACATCGATTTTTTCCTCGTCAGTGCTTTGTCTATAAACCTCTCAATTATCAAGCACATTCATTGGAAAATACACTCTTAGTTAAAAGCAAATTATTGTCATACAATATACACCTGCTTTTAGATCCATTAATTGAGTGCGACTATCATACATTAATTTGATGATAAATAGCGACTGCACATTATATGTATAACAATATTGCATTAATGTTTTGTAACTATATATTAAACTATAATAGTATTATCGAATGCCATGCATTAATATATTATATTATAAAAAATTTGCATTCTAAATAATCTGAACTATTTAATTTTAGACTCAGGCAAATCAACTGGTTGACGCTTTAATGAAATGTACTCCTCATTACATTCGTTGTATAAAGCCAAATGAGACTAAAAAACCCCATGACTGGGAAGAAGACAGGTAGTTATACAGAATCAATATATTCCAATCTTTAATTGAAGTAGAAGTATCTTGTGCACCTCTAATGCAATTTCACTTTTGTTTTCAGGGTTAAACATCAAGTTGAATATTTAGGCTTAAAAGAAAACATCCGTGTGCGAAGAGCTGGTTATGCTTATCGTAGACCTTTCCAAAAATTTTTACATCGGTATATTATTTAATTTTTTACTGTTATCTTTTCATAAACTTCATGTATCATTAGAATTAAAAAAATTTTCTGTCAGTTACTTTTATTGATTATTATTAACCATACAAAATGTTAAATATTTGTTTATTTATTTAAAATATTGATACAATGACAGCATTATACAACATTAATTTTTATTATCATTCCTGTCTTTTTGTAAAAATTGTATAATATTAAAAATATATTATCAGTAAATATTTGATATTTTAATTAAACCTTTATTTATTTATTTATGCGGAAATTTCATTAATATTATATTGAATGGTTATTTTCCAATGGAAACTTAATGAAAGCATCATAGAAACTTTTTTTTTTCAAATATTTTTATTTCAATAATAGAATTGTTTGATAAAACACTGTTTTATAGATATAAATTAATTTGCATGTGTTAAAGAAAGGTTATGCCCATATCCCTATATTATATGAAGCAATTTATTTTATACTACTAAAGTATACTATATATTTTTTTATTAATTTCATTGCAGGTATGCAATCCTTACAAAAGAAACATGGCCTTCTTGGAGAGGTGATCCTAAACAAGGTGTAGTTCATATTTTAAAAAGTGTAAACATGGATGATGATAATTATCAAATGGGGAAAACAAAGATTTTCATCAAAGCTCCTGAATCAGTAAGTTAGAGTCTTTATTATTATTATTATTATTGCCACTCTTTTTTCTAAATCCTTATTCAAAATTATAAGTTGCATTTCTAAAAGTTCATTAAAAAAGAATTAATAAAACTTAATAATATATAATATTAATATAATAAAACTTTTCTAAGTGATTACTTCAGCATGACGGTCATTAGTCATATTTGGTTGCCTGTAATATTAAAATAATTTTATGGAATAGCCATTTGAGCCTTTCTCAATGGCAGCACTGAAGACCAATTGTATTCACCTATTTATTCTCATCCACACTTTGAACTTTTTTCTTTTATTAAGAAAAAAAGAGGAAATTAAAAAAAGAATAAAAGCTCCAGAAATTAAATCAAAATTAATTGCCTCTTACTTTATTACAGAGAGATTGAGTCGAAGATGGATATTTAAAATATCTGTTATTATTAAACATGAAGCTAAGAGTTATTTTCATCACAATATAAGCTTTTATTCTGCAAAGAATATTTTAATTCTTGAATTCAAGCTATTGTACTTTGCCAACATTGATACAGAAAGTTGACAAGAAAGCATATTAATGAAGAAAGTTAAAAACTCAATTTAGAAAGAGCTTTCAGTTATGAAAGAATGCAGTTATAATAATTTTAATATGCTTTCTAAAAAACTAACCGTTTTCTTAAGCTTCAAATTCTATATATATATTTCTGTAGCTTGCAGAGCATCTTATATTTTTAAAAATTCAAGACAAGACTCCAAGCGTTTCCGAATTCCATCGTTTTTCTTTTATTTTCCTTTCACTAAAACAGTATATACAAGAATTCATCGAAATGCAATTAACAAAATATATTTACAAAAAAATCGTTTTCTTTTAACTTTTAATAATGCTTTAATTAAAATAAAAATCGTTTGCTTATAACTTTTAATAATGTTTTAATTAAATTAAAATCGTTTGCTTTAACTTTAATAATATAATACTTCAAAAAATCCAATTTGATGACAATTTAAGAAAAGCATAAAATAACAGATAAAACAGAAAAAGAAAATAAAACCAGAATAAATATTACTACATAATAAATGTCCGTTGACAAATTTATATTATGACATTTACCGAACAATAATTATTTTTACTTTCAAATAACCATCCCTTCTATACCAAGACAATTAACCCCTTCCAAATGGCTGATTTATCTTGGAGTAGATATTTACTGTAATAAATGTTTTCCTTTAAAATAAATTGCAATATTTTTCTGATATTTAATTAATATACTATTTAAAAATTGTTGACAGTACCTGAAACTTATCTTAGAAGGTATGCAAGTAGGAACTCAGCTTTTTTCGCCAAATTCAATTTCACTGGAAAGTTACCATTTTGACCCCTGTGAAGGGTCACTGATGACACAAGACTTCATAAATTACTTTGTAAGAAATTCAGCATAACAATCAATGTGTTAGTTGTTGTAATATGAAAATATTCACCAGTACTATTTATGGTATTTTTCAATTTTTTTGGATAGATGTTGAATGCCTTTATGATAATTATTACTAAACATGAAGCTAAGAGTTATTTTCATTATAAGATTTTGTACCTTGTGGTTTTAAAGAAAAGAAATCAGTGAACATCTTAAAATTTTGTGAATTGGTGGTCTTTAAAATATGAAGACCTTAATCTGAATAAATGATGATCAAAAAGTAGCCAATACAAGAGAATATGCCACATGCGGAACAATTTTCCTGTCTAAAAAAAGATAAATTTCCAGATTCGTTTTGATGTAAAGATCACTTTCTGCCTTCCTTTGCCTGTAAATGGTCATTTTTTTTCCTTCAGAATATTACTTAAATTTATTAAGTGGAGCTGGTAGCATTTATCTGCAACAGTTTGAGCAGGTTCTGGTAGTTTATAGCACATTACTTCTCTCCAATCTCATTTGAGATACAGCAACACTTTCTTGGTATGAATATTCATTTTTGCAATTGTTGTTGATGGCTGGCTTAGATTATTCAATGCTTTTCTAGGTTTAGAATTGTCATACAAAAGTCACTATTTATCTTCCATAATAATCCCCCCCCCCAAATCTTTCTTTTGTACGGAAAAATCATATTCATGCCAATTTTTTTTTTTTTCTTCTTCTGTCAGTTTATGAAGAATTTATTTTCCTTTCTTCTATATGTTTCTCATTGCATGCAAGTGTAGTGATATTGTTTGATGAGTAATTTCAAAGTGTCCTGCAAACTTGTTTTGATTTTGACATGGATTTTCATCATCTAAAACTTGAGAATATTTTACTAAAATTTCTTTACTATTATTATTTTTTTTTCACTGCTGCTGTATGTGGATCTTCCTCAAGGCCAAATTTATTATATTGATATCTTGTAGACAATTTTTTAATGTTGAATTATTTACAGAATGTTTACCCTAAATCAAACTGATTAATTCCATTACTTCAGCAGTATTTTTTTCATCTGACAATAGAAAAGAATGCAATGGCATAAATGTTGCTTATCGATTTCCAACACTTTTAAATTTGATATGCATAGAATAACAGTTTGTAAATTAACAGTTTGTTATGTAATAAAACAGCAACTATCAAGCTTGTATACAAAAAGGCAAGCAAATTAGAAGTGTTTCAGTATGTTTTTTAATTCAACCATTATCCGAGCCATGTTTCTACTTGCACTTTTATTATATTTAGTAATCATTTATGTGTTTTGGCTTCTATGAATATCTCTTAATTTATTTATTTTTTTTGAATTTATGCCACATTATTTAGATATTTCAAAGTTTATAGGGCTCAGTGTTAAATATAGTGAGAGAAATGCTGATATGACATATTAATTACAGGGCGTCCCACATAGTATGCAGCGTCTTATTTTTCAGATTTGGATGAAACATGTTAATGCAAGGTTTTTTTTTTTTGGGGTTTTTTTTTTTGTTTGTTTGTTTGTCTGTTTGTTTTACAACATGGGTCAATATTGACCCCTCGTGACCTGAAAGTATTGTTGGATAAATATTCAGAATTTTCAAAGAAAAAATCCCTTGTTTGAATCCCTGCCTGAGAGTTACCCTTGAGAAAGTCTTCAGGCTGGACTTTGTTTTCATTTATTTTTTCCTTTTTACTTTTATTTGGTATTTTTATTAATTTGGCTATGTTTATCTGTGCTTTAGTAGTAGCAGCATAATCTCTCTCTAAATACATATGTGTTTTTTAGTATTATAGTTTTATTAAATTTTTCCTTAATAGTTTTTAATTTGGAATTTTATAATGTTATAATATTGATTATTTATTTTATATATATATATATATATATATATATATATATAAAATTTTTTATTAATGAAATAAGAAAAGAAATTAAAAAATATCTATTAAATGTGTTGAAAAATGTAAATTTTTTAATTCATTTCTATATATTAAAATTTTTTCTTCATAAATTATTTAGCTGTTCTTGCTTGAAGAAATGAGGGAGAGAAAATATGATGGTTATGCCCGAGTCATTCAAAAAGCTTTCCGGCAGTATTTTGCTAGGAAACAATACCAGAAATTGAAAGAACAAGGTAAATTATAAAATTAAATATTTTGTTATGTATTTTGCAAGATGCTTAATTTGTTATATGTGAATTTTTATCTTCAGTTTATTCATAGATCTTTGTAATGCAGTGCTTAGATTTATAAAGTAGCACTTATCAAAATGTCATTCCTTTATATGAAACCTCTTCTAAGATTTGTATTTCTTAATTATATGTTATGTTAGAAGTTTGATACTTGGGGGAGGGGGTTGTACTTTTATAGTGAGTAAGTTTCCAATGTGTTATAGCTTATTTTATGTAAAATCTGTTTCCTTTATTTATTCCCATGCCTGATTTAATAATTCCTTGATATTGTATTGTTTATTTATTATGTGGAATATTTTTAATAGGATAAACTGTCAAATATTTTGCTCGTGTACATTCTAAAAAAATACTGTAAAAAATAGACTGACTTCTTTGGAGCTAAACATTAAAATTGAGAAACATGGTTCAGTCCTTCAATGAGTTAACAAAACATAAAAATTTAAGCTGATTGTTTTTGTTTATAAATAAGTTAAATTAAGATATTTATTTATTTATTTTTGGAAGTCTCAAAACATTATTTTAAAACTACTTTTCTTGTCTTTTCAATTGTTTCAAGTCATTTGTTTCTTGTATTACTTGCACAAAAAGTTAATTTTAAATGTTCTTTTTGTAGCTTCTGATCTTTTCCTTGGTAAAAAGGAAAGACGACGTTATAGTATCAATAGAAATTTTGTGGGTGATTACATTGGATTGGATAATAACCCTGCTCTGAGAGCTTTAATTGGCAAAAGAGAAAGGGTTGAGTTTGCTCAAACTGTAAATAAATATGATAGAAGGTTTAAGGTGAGTAGCATATACTATTGCATATAATTTTATAAAGAAAAAAGAATATTTTTAAAAAATATGTGGCTAAATTTTTCTTTGTTTTTTGCAGATTACAAAGAGAGATTTAATATTAACTTCAAAATGTGTTTATCTGATTGGTAGAGAAAAGGTAAGAACATCTTTCATGCTATATTAATAAAGTTTTATTATATAAACTAAAACTTGTATCTACATGTTAAAATGTTTCTCTAAAAAATAGATGTGAATTGATATCAACATTACCTTTCTCTTTCAAATGGATTTTTTAATAAAATTAGATACAAATTGCTAAAATGAAAAATTGAGCTGAGAATGAGATGTTTTGTCTTGTAAAAGGAAAATTACTAATTTGAATCATATTGTATCTATTATTAAAAATTCTCATTTTGAAATTGTGAAGTTTAGTTACATGAAGGCAGAGGATTATTTAATTTTAAGACATATCAGATGTTCTCTTTTATTAAATATAAATGAATTTTATTCTTTTTATTTATAAAAAATATATAAAGTAAATAGTCTTCATAATATGTCAATCATAAATGTTCATAAAATCTATTCCTATATTTTCAATCTTTTGTTAAATAAATTATGCATTTTCCGATTTTGTGTGCACCAGTATGAAATTTTAAAAATTTATTCTGAGATACATTATATGAGGAATCTTTGTAATTCATGTTATTTTTAATTCTTTTCTCTTAAAAGGTATTTAAATTGGCATAATTTTACTTTGTAAGTAAATTTTTTGTATTATACAATTATATGAATGATAAAAAAATGCTTTATAGTGAAATAATACATTTATCTACATGTATGAATTCTCAGAATAATTCAGTATATTGTATGCAATAGCTGTGCTTCTAAGAGAAAAGTACAAATTTTATCATCAAATTTTAAGTGTACATTAGAGTGTGAGCAATGTGTTATGCACATTTTATAAATACATTTGATACATGTAAAATTTAAAAAAAAAACATCTAAAATGTTAGATAAATTATATGGTATTTAATTTTTACTTGGAAAAATGAATTATATGACATTATTTCCTGCCATTAAATTTTGTGAGTCTAAAAGAATGACTTCTGACTTGTTTATGTGTCTGTTTTTTCTATTAAATAAACATATAAAAATAAAGATTCATCACTTTTATGTATTCATATTATTTTATCGTTCAATTTTATTTTAGGTAAAGAAAGGCCCACAAAAAGGATATTATAAAGAAATAATTAAGAGAAAAATTGAAATAGAAAATATATCTCATGTTTCAGTTAGGTAATTTTTTTATGTATTTAATTATCATATAAGATTATTGTAATTTCTTAAATATTTGTTTTATATTTTAACTTTATAAATATTGAATTTTGATCTGTGAAAATAAGATAGGCTCTATATACTCTCTTACATTTAATGAAATATATTTTTGTATAATTTTAATGAGATTACTGTCATATTCAGAATATATTAAAAATGAGCTGTCATTCTAATAGTGCTTAAATCTCTTGATTCTGATTTAAGTAAATCTCTAAAACTTTTCATAGTTAAAACTTCTATTTTTACAACCTATTACTACTTTCTTTTTTTATAGTACACATCAAGATGACTTTATTGTAATTCATGTGAAGAATGACTACAGTAGCCTGTTGGAAATAGCCTTCAAAACGGAATTTCTAACACTACTGAATAAAAAATTCCAAGAAAAAGCAAATAGGGCATTAAATATTCAATTTAGTGACTTGTAAGTTGAAATATTTTATTTGAATTTCATTGCCATTTTTAAAATTTGTGTTTTTATCATATTTGCAATGTAAGTTTCTCTCTCTTTTTTTAATAAATGATGTCATTTTTTTCTTTTATTTTATTAAATCAGCATTTTGATTGATAGCTCTACTAAAAAACAAAATTATAAAAATTCTATTAAGAATAAAACGTATTATTAATATTGAGTTGTTTCAACATAAAAATATTGATTATTTGCTTTTTTGGTCATTGCATCACTCAAAAAATAAAAAGTTGGAAGTTGGAATTTTTTTTTTTTTAATATTTATTTTTTTCAGATTTTGCACTCAAAGTTCTGCATAATTTATTGTTTGTTATTAACCTTATTTTCTACGAAGAAAATGAAAAGAATACTTTATGGAGTTTTTTTTTCCTCCTAAATAATACAGAAAAATTTAAATTGAATTAATTTTTGTTTTATATAAGGTTTTAAACTGCATTATAATCATATTTCAAATAAAATGTTGCAAATTATATTCATAACACACAGCAAATATTTTTTTCAGAAAAAAATTATTTTGATGTCCTGTTTTTGCTAAAATTGTAATGAAATAAACAGCTTGTTCAGAATATTTTTCTCGTTATTTCTCTAGCTAATTTTATCTTTGAGATGTTAACAATTCAATATCTTTTTTCAGTTACATTTAATAACAGAATAATATTTACAATATTTTTCCTACTGTATAATTAGACTGGAATTTAAAGTGAAGAAGGAAGGATTTGGTGGTGGTGGGACCAAACAAGTCAAAGTTATGAATGGCCAAGGAGATCAACCAGTTTGTAAAATAACCGGAAAAATACTTACAGTTAGTATTGGCACTGGCCTTCCTAAAGAATCAAGTAAGTCACAAACAAGCTATAGAATAATCTATCAGAATTGTTAAATCATTAATATGCTGTGGCATGTGGCTTGAAAACACAAATTGTATTAGATGAATATCTTAAATATCATTACAATAGATTTTTTTCTCTCCATTTAATTTATCTTAAAATTTCAAAGATTTTGAAAAACAAGTGAAAAGTTTTGTAATTGCTCTTAAAGAATATTCTTGTTTGTTGTATATATGATTGAAATATTTTAACATTGTTTTGACAATATATTATTGTGCTTAAAATATCTAAGTTGTAAAATTATATTAAATCCTATAATTCATGTCAATAAAGCATATGCTCTATCTCATTTATAATGTTTAACATTACTAATAAGAATTTTTAATTCCTCAACTAATTGGAAGATAGATAATCAGCTCAACGAATTTTGACTAAAGTGTAGAAAATTGTTCATTCTATATTCATTTTAATGAGATTTAAGTGCTGGGTATTTACTAAGCTTATTTTATAAACTTTTAATTGAATCAAAATGAAAACATATTTCAAAACAAAATGCCACCTAGTTTAAACAGAAAAGAAAACTGTTGAATCAGGTGGTTAATAGGATCTCTTTAACGGCAGTAAAATTTTAAGAAAGTTTTAATGAATACACAACAATTTTAAATACAATATTCAATTGTGTTGTAATTTTCTTAAAAATTGCATTTGTGCTATATGTTTGAAAGTAATTTGAGCTCAGAAAACTCATCACTGTTTTTCCTTTGATAGAATTCACAAGTGGCTAATAAAAAACTTATTAGAAACAAAAATAATAATATTTAGATCCTTAAAAATTATCAGCAAAAAAAAATAAGCTTTTCTAAAATATAGTCTTTTTAAGCATATATGTGGTCCAAGATGATAGTATTAAAGTACCCATAAAAACAGTATCCTCTGGTATTGTGTTATTTACTAATGTATGAGAAATAACACTTTGTGATGTAAATGAAACCGATTTGTGTATAGGACCTGGCAAAAGGGAATTGAATCTTAGGAACAGAAACTCTGTGCGACCCTTGGTGAATCAAAAGTCTAGATCTTCCACTAGAATAGTTACTCGCAGAAATGCACCACCTCCACCTACTTCAAACCCAGCTTTGCAGTTAGCACATGCTTTGGAATCTAGAAAAATAGGTATTGTAATTTTTCATGCATCTATTTTAATCATGAGAAGGTAGGTCATTATCCTATTAACGGTATATCAAATCTGATTAAATGTCTTTGGTCCTATCTCACCCACCCTCATGTGATTTTGCCTTTTACTAACTTTTGTTTCTTTTCAATGTGATTTTTTTTTCTATATGACTAATGTTTATGAACAGTCAAATTGAATCAAAGTAAATAATGAATCACTAAAGAAAAAGATGCATTGGTAGATGCAAAATAAAACAAATATTAAAAAAAAAGGACTGGTCATGAAATAAGCATATAACGAATCACCATAAATTTTCAGACCTCAACTTATTGATTTTTGAAAAATCTTGTATTAAATGCAAATAGAATGGAAGTTTATAATCTCATGATTGATTTCTATTCATCATTAGCTTTATTTGCTCATATATCAATCAATCACTATGTGCCTTAAAAATAATCCTACTTCTTCTATAACCTACCCTATAATGACAGACCAAATGGTCATGGGATATTTTTCAAATCTGCCTAGCATTACAGATGGCAGGACACAATTATATAAGGAGATGTGCTTTTCTTTATATAGTTTTCAAGAACTAAGTACAGTGTTAGGAAGAAATGAATACAAATTAGAAGTTCTTTCTACTGCTTTTATTAACAGGTAGTACATAACACAGAAGTAATACTAAATTACACTTCCAGAATTTTTACTTTAACTTGTATGAGGCGAACTCTCGCTCTTATTTAATCTGAACTAGTAATCAATGAAAGTCCTAGTATATATAATTTGTTGCAGAAATAGTTAATACATTTTTTTCCTAATTTAAAACTAATATCCACTTCATTTATTATTAATTAAGATCTTGTATTTCTCGCTTCTTTCAGCTGAAGCTGTCAATAATTCTAAAAATAATCAGAGGACTAGTGACAAAATGCCGGGTTTGACCAGAGCTTTCCTCGAGAAAAAGCTCAGTTCCCAAAACAAAGTCCAGACCAATGGAAATAATCCTCAAGATTTCCTAAAAACTCCAGAAGCAGGTGTAGCTGGGTATGTTTCTTTTCCCTGTTGATATTAACTCGATTCGTTATTTGTCAAATATCATTATTTTGCTTTTTATTATGATGAGAATTATATGAAATATCGCCATTTCATTTTCACTCCAGGTCCAGCTTTTTTTAATAGTAAATGCAAATCTTTCGATGTAATTTTATTTTGCTGGCACCTTATGAACAACCAATGAATCTGTGGGTGGGTGTCTGTGTGTGTTTTATTTATTTATTCATTTATTGACTGAAATGAAAAGGATTTTAATCTCTCTGATGTATGCTTCGTGATTTTAAAATTCAAAATCAATTTTTAACTTATGTTTTGTTATTCTGACATTTGGAGAAAAAAATGGTCATTTAGTTGTGAACAATATTTTTTTCTAAAAAGGAATAATGAGTTGAAAACTAAATAAAGGAAAGAGACAAAATTGTGCAACATTCAAGATATCCTGAATTGTTAACTGTATTTAACTAATTTAAAAAATAATTTATTATTAATTGAATACTATCTTCAATAAACTATTTACACTCCTATTATTTTAAATTATCAGCTTTGATAAATTCTAAATTTATCAATGCTGTTTATATATACCTGTAGTACTTATGGCAGAAATATAAACACCAAATATTTAAATCATTATTTGTTGTTTATTATTCTATTTGTATTTTGTTAAGAATATTATTGATTATTTCATGTTCTTTTTTATGATGTCAGAACATGATGATGTTTTTTAGATGAAGTTTTTGGCATCAACAAAAATTTGTAGGCAAAAAATAAAAATTTTATTATCTGCACAAGCATCTCAAAATTCAGCTTTTAATAACATGTTGCCATTGCATTTACGAAAGCTCTGATTAAAAAAATAAGTTAATGATTACAGCAAATGAAACATAGAAAAATGTCATTTTGTGCATGTGTTTATATGAAATGAAATAAATAGAAAATGTGATATATTTTTTTTAAATAAAGGCAAGACAAAGTTTTTATTGATCGTTTGAAACCATTAAAAGGAATAAAAATATAATTTAACTTACATGAGCATGTGGTGCTTGGCCGCTCAAGAAATAATGTTCTGACATGATACATTGAAAAATGCATAGCAGATTTCATTTTAATCTTTTATGTATATATATTTTATTTTATATAGCCTCCAAAGGCTGAATACTAGACAAATTAAACCACCTCCTGGTGGTGGAAGACCCAAACCACCAGCCAAACCTAAACCAGCTCTACCTCAATGCAAAGCTATCTATGCATATGAAGCTCAAGACACAGATGAATTAACATTTGCTGTGGATGATACCATAACTGTGATTAAGCAAGGTATGGCCTGATTTTTTTTTTCACAAATTGTATGAATCTCTTAAAAGTATTGATGGGGATGATTGTTTACCAGTCTATATTGTTACATGTATATAAATGTGTTATTCAAGAAATACATCAACTTAAATAAATTTCAAAATTTTGTATAATCATGTGACTGCAGTTTTGGTTTGTTTTGGGGAAAAACTACTCAGAATGTATATTCAATTTCTTCACTATATTATCTAACAGAAGATGATCATTATGAAATACTGATGAAAAAATCTGAGCTTTTGTATTTTCTACAAAAAATTTATAAGCACCTTTATTAGGTAGTATGCAAGAAAGTTTCAGGAAGACCATTGCCTATATATCTTTAATATTTATCTGTTTAACTAACTATGGTGTATATAGCAAGATCAGATAAAGATAATTTCAAAATGCTCTTGTATTAAAGATATAGTGACTTTAAAATAAGCCAAAATGTTGAAAACGGGCAATTTTATTTTTGTTTCATCGCCAAAATATTTGTTTTGATTCAAATAAAATAGTATTAAAAATATATTGTTCAATGAAATAAATATTTGAGGGGGTTGGGGAAAAAACAGTAGATCTTAATGACTTTTCTTAAAACAATATTGTAATTAGATTTTTAAAAAATGTTCCAGATATCTTAATTTTTGAAGAAATGAAATGAAATTTATACTGTAGATTTTAGTCAAAAGTTAAAAGAAAATAAGTAATGCATTTTACATTTTGAGTTTTTTTTTTTTTAAAAAAAATTAATAATTAAAATCAAATTTTAATTCAGATAAGCAAAAATAGTCATATGAAAATTCAGTAAGTGCATATAAAAATGTTTCTAAAATATTATCATTTAATTGGAATTTCAAAATTCTTTGTAGTTTGGTTCCAAATAAATTTGCATTAAGTAATGAGAAAAAAATAATAGAAAAATTAAAAATTAAGATTACTTGGAAGATTTTGAAATTTTTTAAAGTTCTAAATCTTTAAATTTTTATAAAATAATATGTTTTGTTTTAAAATATTTTTTAAGAAGTTTGTTGTATTCACGTTTAAATACATATGCATTAGAAATTTCATAACCCTACTATATAAGTTCCAAAAGTGTCTATTAGTCCACTATTCCCTTAGCTTGTGAAATGATTAAATGTGTCAATAAATTTTGTTATTCTCATTTAGAGAAATTTAAAAAAGACATCTTCTCTTTGACCGAAAATATGGTATGCATTTTGAAATAATTTTTGTCTGAATTTATGATAGGCCTTTAAATATAATTTAAATATACAATTTTTTTACAAAACAACTATTATTTTTTTAATTAATGTTTTTTTTTCTTACTTAGTCTTCTCTCTCTCTCTGTTTGTCTGTATTTATTTCATCCATTCATTTATTTATATATATATATATCGCATTTTTGAGCTAAAAGAATATTTCATAAACCTTTATTACCAATAATGAGAACATATTTAGAAACAGTAATATTATTGTTCTAAAATATATGTATTTTTTAATTCTAGATCCATCTGGATGGTGGCTTGGGAAACTGAAAGGAAAGGAAGGACTGTTTCCATCAAATTATGTTGAAATTATCTAATCGTACTGATTGTTCCATGCCAAGTTTAGTAACTGAAATTGACATCCTAATAAGGAGTTCCTTCTTTTTTCTGTATCCATTTTGACACTTGAGAGCTGTATATTTCTAGCGATCATTCCAAAAATGATGTGTTGTATTAATAAGTCACTTGAACTTCTTTATGTCCTGCTTTTCATAGACATATAACTGCAAATTGTCATCACTTCGAAAAGTAGGGATAGTTGATATCATTTTTCAAATTATAAAACTCTAAATTATGCTTGTTTTTATTAGAAACTTTACAAACTCGTATTTGTAAATTATTGACTGCAAATTGGTATACTTTTTTTAATCCATCTATTATTTAGGGATAAGCTAAGAAAATTTTTGTTATATGTTCTTTTGCTGGAACTGTTTTTTACTGTAAAATAAAGCTGTTTTATCTTAAATTCAGAGCATGAAAAGTTTTACTTGAGTATAAACTAGAGCTTATTTTATTTTTAAAGCAGTAATCTATTCATGATTTTTGAATTTTAAGTGAAACTCATCAATTTTCCAAATTTTGGACACCAGCAAAAAGAAAGAAAAAGTATATTATGTTATAATTTATATACTGATCATTTTTAATTTTATTCATTGTTATCTCCCTGGATAATTTTTTTCTTTGCTTAATATATTCAAGCGAAATATTTGTAGTAAAATAATATCACAAATTTAAAATCTACAAGGTTCACTACACATATCTGTGATATTTCTATTTGTAATTTAAATGGGGAGTAAAAAATGTATATATTTATGTGAAATTTTACATGTATGATAATAAAAATATTTTTTATGCATTATAAAACTTTCTACCCATTTATTACTTTTAAATTAATTGGTGCTTGTATTTTTTGTGACTTATGTGCTACCTTTAATCAAAAGGAATTTTTACAGTACCAGTGGGTGCCTTTAGTAATATGATATCTAGCACAATTAATTGAGCTTTAAATTAATTTTTGATTTTTCTTCTTTGTGTTGCATTTTGTAGATCAAACCATAATTCAATAGCAGTTTTATAAGAATATGTTTTTATACTGTACAAATATCCTACTAGTCTGTAGAGTAAATAAATATTTTAAAAGAAAATTGTTTTCTTTGCTCATTTTTTTTTCAAAAAATATCACTAATATATCACAAATCAAATATCTTTAAATCAATATACATTACTTACAGATGTGAGCTTTAACAAATCCAACAGAAAAGACTTCTGATAATATTTGTCTTTTTATATAGGAATAAGATATCCCTTGCAATTATTTTACCTGTCAATATTTTCTTTATTACTAGCTGATGTGAATTTTAAAAAAATGAAAAATAGAAGTTTATATATTCTCATGTTTTAAATCCTATCAGAATTATGTCGTAGAAAACCTGAAACTTAATGTTTTTGAAGAATTTTACATTTCCAGAAAGATTGTTTCATCATTAAAAATAAAAATAATAAATAAATAAATAAAAACCTTCATAGGTTGATATGACGAATTAGAAATGTTTTACTTTCAGGGCAAATGAATGCAATTTTCAGTATTTTATTAAGCTATTTAAGATTATCCTGAAAAAGAACATAAAAAAGTCAATAAATGTAAAATAAGTGAAATGCACAAAAAAAATTAATCGAAAATAATGAAAGGGGAAAGAATAGGCTCAGCAGGAAATAAACAGGAAAGATCGCATTACAATAACATAAAAAAATGGTGGCAATGTACTTCCAAATAAAGCGCTGCTGAAAAATTGCTAACCTCACAAAGCACCAAATAGTTGTATATCAAAGCTTAGCCCACACAACTGATCTAAAAATAATTTATTTACAGAGTGTATTTATCTATATCTATACTACCATTATAAATGTGAAAGTTTGGATGGATGATGGGGTTCAATCACACCAGAACGGCTGAAGGAAATTGGATGAAAATTAGTATGGAGATCGATTATAGTCTACTGAACATATGCTAATTTTTATTCCGGTTAATTGAGTGGTTAATTTTTTTATTAATTAAAAACTAAATTTTCCACCAAAAAAACTGAAAACATCTGCGTGAGCTTTTTGAATCGTCTGATTTTATTTTTCTATTTCCGGTATTCTTTTAATATTATCTTACGTAATGGAATTGTTGTGATTTATTGTAGGATTTCTTGACAGAAAGCCTTTTTCATCAGAACAAAAAAAATTAACATTTAATTGTTTGTTTTTATTTTTATGTTTCCGTTTTTCATTTTAATATTATCTTACTATTCTAAAGGAAGGTTTATTATTTATTTATTTTTCCTTAGGCTGTTCTTTTGTTAATATAATTCGATATTCCTTGTTCATTTCTCTTCATTTTTTTCCTTGCTATACATACTCCTTTTGCCTATTTTCATCATTTTCGATTAAATTTTTAAAAGTACCTTTATAGTTTCAAGTACATAGCTTTTAAGTAGTTTTTCCCCCCATGCTAATGATGTTAGACGTAAAATGTTTTTGACCGGTTATTTCAAACGATTCTGTTTATTTTCGTAGTGTATGGTAAATTTAAAATTAAATATTGTTAATTAATAGATCTTTTGATTCATTCAGAAGTGGTTTTGAATAAAAATAAAACAGATGAATTGAAATTAAAATTTTCTAATCTGCATTGCTTTACCCCAACTGGTGCTTAAAATTAACGTGTTTGCGTTGCTCCAATTGACTTTGAAAATTTATGCATGCATACGGTTTGGGTAACATTTTACATTGTGATAAGACTGTCAGTTCTCATATTATAAGCTAGTCTGAGTAAGAGCTAGTCTGAGATAAAATAAAATAGCAAACCAATTATTCAAAATCATTTTGCTGATTAATTCAGCTGAAACAAAATTAAGAACAAACTGCACAAAATTATCATTATAGAGAAGTCCTGTGATTGGTTTAAACCGGTTAATGACTTAAATTAATTAAGAAAAATAATGACTTAAAAATAATAATGTTCTCACATAATGATTTTTCCGTCTTATTAAAGAAATTTTTAATTAAATGCTCAACATTAAGCTATTAAGTATATAAATAATAGATGATAATTAATTTCGCTATTTTAGTGTTGATTAATACATTGAACGATAAGAAATGCTTTTTCCATTTAATTTACTAGCAAATAATAACAGCAGGAAAAGAGTAAAAATTAATTAAATATTCCGTCAATCTGACCTACAATTACATTTTTTATTGTCTCAGTGGAGAAATTTTTTATTTATTTATTTTTTTAAGAAAGCAAAATTTATTTTAAATTCAAATCTTCTAATCTGGAAATAAATTTACTTTTTTGTGATATTATAACGTTGGAGCTCGTGTTTCATAAGAAGTAATTTTATAAATACAAATAAATTTTACGGTTCTTCAAAAAGTGTGCTTTGAAAACAATGATTTACAATTTTTATGAATGTTTCAAAAATTATTTGGGAGATGCGCACAATTTTTCGAATTGCGGCATTTTGGCATGCAAAAATTTTGCTATTTTACAATTCAGTTTTCTTCTATGCTCATCTTTTTTTTAAATTTAAATTTGTATTATTTATGCTTTTTTTTTCGTGATTTAATGAAACATAATAATTTTCTGTTAGAGATTTTTTTTAATAAATTTATAATAGTTTCCGAGATATATTCGGAAAATTGTAAGATTCACTAAGAATGGAAGTCATTTTCTAAAATATAATTCTCAAAATTATCATTAGAATTCCTTAGCAAATGAATTCAGCAAAAAAATGATAGCCGTAATGAAAAAAATTTGAGATAGTAGTTAATCAACTAGGGTGATCAGCCTATTGTTTAGAACAAACCTTTCCTCACTAGCCATTTTCATAGGCATCAAATTTGTGAAAATTAGTTAATGAATAATGTATATACAGATATTTTATTGTTGGTGTTGACGACTACTGTCTGTCCATGACAAGATCTCTGGCCGACAATCGTCTATGTTTACGGCGGGCGTTATGGAAACAGGTTACTGTAGGAAGAGTCCATTTCGCTGAGGTAGGAATTCATTCAAGTTTCTTACGTTGGTGCGTTGAGCGTCTAATTGGCAGTATTTGATATATTGCCTTTAATTTTCGAAAGCAAATTCGGAAAATAATTCCCTTGGCTGAAAATAATTTGCGTACTTGGAATTTAGAAATTATATATATTATTCCTATCAGAATAATACGGAATAGTACAGAAAGAACAGAGTAAATCAAATATTAAAACTAAATAATAATTTATATGTCTAACGACTGCACAGTAAGAAAAAAAATCAGTAGATTCCTGCATGACAAAAAAATTAATTTTCCTTTTATTTGTTTTAAATTTATGTAACTACTTAAATTTATGTAACACAAACGCGAAGTAATCTGTCTAATTCAACATAAAAAAACATAATAATCTTAATTATTTCATAATTTTTGAAAAGGTTGCTTTTATTATGTTATAAAGTAAAATATCCATGTTTAAATATGCTTAAAACCTCTCCAAATTTTTTAAAATTAATTAGTTAATTTATTTATTTTTGATATATATACCATTTTCCGAAACTCAAAATTAACAATTGCCATTTTATCGTTTTTTAGTTTTTTAAAAATCAAACTTATTTTGTAACTTTTTTCAATATGTACAAGCTTTCTACAAAACAATTAATTCCACATTTATACATAAAAGTGTTCTAAATTTGAAAATAATTCAAGTGTTCCCACAAGCGCGTGTCAGATAACTCGGAACTGAACTAAAAAAATCCCAACATAGTTTCACATTATTATAATAAAAGTGTTGTGCAAGTTCATTTTTGTATCCTAGATGACCATTTATTCATTTCCCTGGACTTGAAAAAAGAAATTTAATTATTTGAAAGAAAACGTTTTCTCACGAATTGTCAATTCGAATAATAGAATGATAAATGAGCTTTTCTTTTCAATGTATATCAACCGTCATGAGCTTTGTAGCATTCAAGAATCCATAAATTCCTGCATTCATCTAATTTTTTCGGTGTTAAAAATTCTTCACTTCTATTGTAATATACCTTTCCATTCAAAACCCATCAATGTCATTTAAAAGTACTTATCTGTCTCCGTTTTACGATCGCAATCAGTGCACCAGAGTCGAAGAAATGCCGTTAAATATTTTAATCTTTCTAACTCATATTAATGTGCATAAGTTTTTAGATTCTTGTAATCCTATCTAAGGAAAGCTATTAAAATAACAGGAAGGTGAGAACACAAGCCTCTCCATTTAAAGTCTCTCCATTCTTAAATCGAAAAGGCCTTTTAAAGGAACTCAAAATTCAAGAGACAAAAATTATTAAATAATGAAATGCAGTTAATATTAACCAAAGAAAATATTGGTAAAATATAAAAGAAGTAAGCTAAGCAAATATAAGGATAAGAGCAACTGCGGCTAAAGCGAGAGGACGAATGTGCAATAGTTATTTTATCGCTTCATTTTTTCGCCAAGATAAAGAATACCCCCCCCCCCCCAGACTTCCGTTCGATTCCACCCATTCGAAATGAATCCTCCCTATCGATGCCTGTTTCTATAACGCCCGCCGTAAACACAGACGACTGTCGGCCAGAGATCTTGTTATGGACAGACAGTATTCACTTGTAAATTCATTGTTGTTGTTGTGTTGTATTTAATGGCATTTGTCGTTGACAAGTCCGCAGAGAATGTCAGCGATTGTAAATTCATTTACATTGTAAATGTAAATATAAACGTTGTGTAATGTATTTAAACGGCGATAAAATAAAAATAACTATATAAAAATATTTTAATATGAAATTGCCTTGTAAAAAATCTATTATAGTAAAATGTATTTTTCGAATCAGTATTGAAGATTATATAAAAAACGATTACAAAATTGAAACAATATTCAAAAAGTATTTTTTGTAGAACTAAATATCAAAGCAGAATTTTTTTTTACATTTTTTCCCTGTATTAGGTACACATTAGTGTGCATTTCGCATCTAATTTTTATATCATTTATGTTAATTTTTAAAAGTTAAAAAAATTACAAAATATTACATTATTCTAATAAAATATCGCGTATCATAAAAAAAGAGAGTTTTGATTTCGATGACAATAGTTTTAATGAAATTAAATTAAAGAAAGTTACTTAGAAGTTGCATCTAATATTTGTAATAAAACAGTTTTATTTATTTCAAATGATGGAGACTTATTTACATATTTTTTGTTGTAAGAAACAAAACACAAAATAAACAAAATTCTTCAAATGACTAATCATTTCAAAATAATTATTTATTTGCCACTTAATCACTTAAGAGGGAAAACCTGAAATAATGCTCAAGTAAAAGAAAATATTATATTCCACTTTGTGTCATACATAGTTATATTCATTGAATGACTGGAATACATATTTAATAAAATACAGATAATAACAATTACTGAAAATCTAGTGAATTATGGCACTGTTATAAATAACTATACTAATAAATGTTTGATATTTTTTGGGCCAAAAATCGTGTTGCGAATGTAGTTTTTCGTACATTAGAATAGGGCATGATGGTTTTGAACCTTTAAAATTATGATATTGTTTTTCTGTTCTTTAAAATCTTTCAGCAACTTTCTTCGTCCTATTTTTAACATTTGATGCTTCGTTATTCATATTCGAGTTTTCTGCTTCGTTTCAAAAGATCATTCAATACTTCACCGCAAGTTGGTTGTTTTCGAAGCATTGTTTAATCACAGAAATTTTGGAAATTTCAGTATTCCGTAAGTATTAGAAAACTGTTTATCGATCATTATAATTTGAAAATATCAATTTCTTTGTGCTTAATTCTGTAGCTTTAGATGCTCGTTTTAGTTC
Source organism: Argiope argentata (assembly GCA_026289955.1). Classification (NCBI taxonomy): domain Eukaryota; kingdom Metazoa; phylum Arthropoda; class Arachnida; order Araneae; family Araneidae; genus Argiope; species Argiope argentata. The sequence continues at coordinate 2,577,717 of JAOUZG010009955.1, read as the reverse complement.
TGTTATTATTTTGAGAAATGACTGCCATATTGATATATTTATCAATATTAACGGCATTATACAAATAAAAGTTGATAATTATTAAATGTCTGCCTGTCGCAAAATCTAATAGATGCATACTGAGGTTAAGATATAATTTTTTTTTCAGATAATTTCGATGGTAATGAAATAAAATCTTCAATTTCAATTCCATTGGAAGAAAATTGAAAATTCTACTAAACACCTTTTTTTATCGCGATTCAAAATATGTTTGGCGAACATTTTAACTGTCCCACGAGCTGAAGATGATGTTATAGTTTTAAATCTAATTAATGCTTCTGCCTAATGGAGGGTTGAATAGACTTTTTTACTCGGGTCCGGATAAAAAATTATTTGAATTTTTTAAAGAAAAAACTTGAATGATAATCAACGGTATTTTATGTGAAAAATTAAAATTTGATACTTTGCCTGAAAATAAAGGATAAGTTACAACTTCGTGGCTGAACTGATATCCAAATGAATTTGATGACTGCTTGAGAGAGCAGGTAAGTGTATTGTAAATTCGAGGGTCCTTTTATAATTTAAAACTTAGTACACAATACTTTAAACATAGAATATCCTTTTTATGCCATTCATATCTTTTATTACTGAATGTAAATTTATAAGATTCTGTATATTGTAGTTTGTGTTCTTCGCCATTCGTGGGTATTAGCTTCAAAGAACATTTCAAACAGAATAGTTTCTAATGTTTTTTATCTGATCATGATAATTTTTCATTGCTTATTGCATCTTCTCACCAGAAACCACAGATAATTAATTCGGCACAGTTTTTTTCCCCTATATTAAATTCTGCTATCATTCTTTTCGGTACTTTAGGATTAGAGGGATTTTAACTTGAAGTTTTTACTAAAGAAAACTTATTTACTGAAGAATTTAATTTGAAAAAAAATAGTAATTATGAAAAAAATAAGAAAATGGATTCAAAAAATTGTCACAAAGATTAAAACAAATTAAATTCAATGAGAGAAAACTCCAAAAAATATATTTACGAAAGAAACAGGTAATTGGAATCATTTACATCAACAAAGGTATACTAAAAGCATACCAAGAAAACTTTTATGATAAAAGCATCTTTATAAAAAAATGGGTTGTCAGATTATAATACAAATAAAATAATGATTCAAAAGTAATATACAACCTGTATGTAAATATATATATATATGTGTGTGTGTATTAAAAACGCAATTTATGTATAGAAGGATAAACGTAGCTTTATAAAAGCAATGCCTCTTTGACGTTTAGTTATGAAAGTAATTATCACTAATTTAAGAGAATTCAGGTGTTTCTCTTGGAGAGCCAGAAGGCAGCAAGAATTTAAAATTTTGCTACCTCTTGGGGTTTTTTATTGATTTGACAAATATAAAGACTCATTTCATGTTTTACATTACATTACATTGCTTTCTGTCAGATGATAAATGATTTTCCATTCGAGTCGTATAATGGTCGTCAATTTCGGAAAGTTGTCCGAGTCCATCCGAACACTTCAAGGTAACGCTTGAGTACCATCATAAAAGAATTGTAAGAGACAAAATGCAGAAAGTTTTTTTTAAAAAAATCGAACGTTTTAGGTTATTTTCTTTCTGAAAATTGTAAGAACACACCATCTGTTTTATTTTTTCTTAATGTCTTTGTCGTTGTGCTCCCTTAAATCCGTATACAACAAATCCGGTCGATACTGCTATGTTCAATGGTGTCGGGGTGGTCGACTGTACACAAAAAAATGCGCCTTTGATGTATCTTGATGTACATTCTTTAATACTTCGTGTATAATTCTCTTGAAAGATTCGTCTTTCCTCTGCTATCGATGTATGAAGAGGTTATATCATTACTCTTAAAGTATTGCATGAACGTCATTTTTCAGTTCGGTTTTTTCAAAAATTTGGAACCGTTTTCAGTACCCACATTCATCGACTCATAGAGTGAAATCATACTAGGTATTTATTTGACAATTATGGCCATCCTTTATTCTCTTTTCATAATCAATAAGTAGTTGGGAAGTTGTTTATTAAAGAGGGAAAGCAAGAGCAGTAAATCCATGAGTAACCGAAGGAGACCGCAAACCTTATCTTTAAATCATTTGAAAACCAGAGAAGTCGCCTTTCTGTTCGGTCTTCGAAATCCTTGCAGTAAAGGGAAATGAATTTTTCGCCATCCCGTAAACTGTCAATTCTAGTTAAATGATATGATCAGCTATTTGCTGTATGCTTATTATTCTTTTTGTTTATGATTAAAGCATAAATGTAAATAAATGCGCTGTGTAAAAATTAGCTTGAGAGACACTATATTTACTTTCCTGATCATTGATGTAATACATCACAGAGTAAAAAACATTAGTTAGTAAAAAGATGAGTTCACCATCTTTTTTTGGTTAACTAATCGTAAAAATCTACCCACTCGATTCGACCATGTGCAATCACGGACACATGATACATTGTTCTATCTGCAAATTATACATTGTTCTATTTTCAACAAAATCTGCAAAGCAAATGCTTATTTGTGCGTTTCTGCTATATCAATGCTATTTCAGAAAGTTAAGAAGTTCAAAAAGAATAACCTTCGTAAAACGCATACTTATCAGACAGATGTGTTAGTTCAATGCTAAATTTGCTTGTATCCGCCCTATTCTCGACTTCTTCAGTACAGATATGTACATACATGGTAGGACATGACCAACTTATGACAAGATCCCGTTTGGGCTTAGACACGATCCTCTTCTTCAAAATCTTCCCGTATGTCTCCATTCGGTGGACAGCAGTTTTCACCATCTTCTTCGTCTTCTTCTCGGATCTCGTGACTCAGTGAATGTCTTTTGTTCGTGTTCCATCGAGGAACGTCGGGGTCTGTCTGTGGCACTTCGATCGGTGAACGTCTGGGCCTCCAAAACCCACAGATTCCGCAATCGCTATCTGAGGCAGGAGATTCCGCGGGAGGGGGGGAGTGCTCCGGTTCGGGGTGGCTGTTGCTTGAAGATTTGGTTGAGAAGGATCGTACGAGATTGGGTATGAGCGGCATGCTTCTCCAGCTCGTCTGGGATAGCAAAGTGCGCTGTCTACGGATTTCGGCCTTTGGAGGTTCGATTTCGTGAGTTTTATCTATATAAAAAAAAAGAAAATATTTAGAATTTAGCCATTTTAAATTTGTCTGTAATCTATCGTATAATCTTATAGGAAATTTAAAATGCGATTTAACCCAGCTGGAAGTGCATCCCAAAAATTTTCTAGCATACTTTCTAATAAACTTGACATACCAGAGAACTCACAAGACCATAACATACAATAGTTACGAAAAATTAGCTTGTAACGAGAATTTAGTATTTTTGCTTATTGTATGGTATCAATCTTGGCGAGTTATTCGGTGATTAATCCATGCGTTAATAGTATCCAAAGACTGAATTTGAGTTTTAGACTACTAACTTGAGTTTTTCACACTACTACTTGAGTTTTTCACAACTAATTGAAACACAAAACAGCACTTGTAGTTCTCCCATACCAACTTTTGTATATTTTAGTCACTGTGTTTTTGAATTATTGAGTTTACATGTTTCTGAAAGAACATACCTGCACTCAATCAGACTGTAAGTGGATTTAGCCGAAAATTAGATAATTATCTACACTATACATGTTAAATCTGTGTTCCGAACTTCATCAATCTATCTTCTTTCTGTAGTCATTGTGTTAATTTATATTCAGACAAAAGCACAAACGCTCTTAAAAAATGATCTCGCTCAAAATTTGGTAGAAATATGTAAATTTGGTGCAAAAACCGTATACCAAATTTCAACCGTCTAGCCCAAAACGTTTTTGATTTATCTTTGTCACAGACAGATGGACGGGCGGCCATTTTCCATAAATTCGAATTAACGTTTTTCGAACTCGGGGAGGTCTTAAACATCGAAATTTATCAAAATCTTAAGTTCGATTTTTTTTAATGCAATTACTATACTTTCTCAATATTACATATACGAGAAAATAAAAAATGGTAATGAAGAAATTTTTGTAGAAATATTGACTTAAATAGAGAAAATAGATTTTGGTTATGGTCATGTCTAGCCCTTCCACGTGATTGTATTTTGTTTGACAATGTCTGCCTAGTTTAGGTCTTATTTTCAAAAGAAGTTGAGTTTAAAACTTAACTATTTACTTATTTTACAAATGATTTTTTTTAAAAATTATGAATGATTGTAAAAATGCCCGAAACACGATAATTTGGTGATTCGAATATGGTATGTACTCCAATTCGTCCAATAATGACAGAGCAACTAGTTTAATTTAAAAAAATCGAATGTTTAAAAAAAATCAAAAAATGGAACTTTTACGAATTTATTTTACAAATAAGTTTACAACAATGCATAGTAACACTTTAACGTTTCTTTAATACTTTGAAGTACCCCCAATAAGTTGGGTTCATAAAACACATCCCTTTTGTCCTATGATCTGTCTAAATTTTTCTTATACTATGCTTTAAATAAAGATGGTACTTCCGTTGACATTGCAACTTCCAAAATTCTTATTAGCATCTAAAAGTGTTAGAAATCTCATTGTGCAAGGTCTGAACGATAGCTTGGTTGAGAAATACAAACACTTCTGTTTTTGGTGCTTCATTTCGACATGTAAAATTGTGAATATGGAATATAATATCTGGACGGTTATTGATCAGCTTTTAAGTATAGAATAGAACATAAATCGCCTTCAGTGCAATAGAATAATAAACAAGCATGAAGTTTAATTCTTTGTGTACATAATAAGTACATGAGAAGTTAAACTTCATGCCTGCGTATTCGCACGAAGTTCTCCGGTTCAATTTGTGGAACTGTTTCAGAAACAAAATACCTATTGACAATAATTTTGAGAGAATAGTTATATTTCTTAAAGACCTTTTGATCCTTCTATGCTCTACAATTAAAATGGAACGAATTGGATCATATAATGCAACAAAGCATGGCTTTTGTTAAATAGACTGTGGTTTTCATCTAAATTATTGTGTGCTCAAATATTAGAACTCGGGTTATTCTACTTTACCAATAAGAATTTGTCAAATTGATGAAAAATTTCATGAATATGGAGAGTTTTAATAAACTATTCAGTTATTTGCTAAAATATTTCTAAAACCTTGACCAACGCTGTCTTCGAAAAAGTGATAGGATTCTATTTATTCTCTATTCAAATGAGATCTGTACTGGGAATTAAGCATAATAGAAAATTCCTTATTTTTTAAATTCATTTAATTTATATTATCTTATTTAATAATAATTTTTAATTTATATGATTTCCATTAAAAACTTTTAATTTATATGATCTCAAAAAATGAGACGTTTATCTCAAAACAAAATTTTAAAAATAATGATGAATACTTTTCAAAAGCTCCAAAAATTTTGTATTTCAAGACATAAAAAATATCTGAAATTTGCGTTGTATCTGGATCGCATAGATTACTTGCAAAAACGATTTAAAAAAATAAAATAAGATGAATTACTTTTCTCTTTAAAAAATCCCTTTACGGCAAAACTCTCTCTTAACTGAAAAAACGATTTTTTATAAGAATGTTTTTGTTAGAACGTTCATTTCAAATTATATTTCCGTATTAGTCATAATGTGATAAATTTTTATACCCCAAATATTTTTCCTCGATTAACTTTACAAATAACATTTACTGTTGTTGATTACTGTCTCTAACATTAGAGAAACTATGCAGTAAGTTATTTAACATTAATTTACACATGGTATCATTCAACTTTGAAGCATCAACGATGTTTTTCTTTAAGTCTGTAATACTTACTTATATTAACATTCGAACTAGATTTCAGAGATCCTCTGGCAGATCTCGATCGGAAACTCATAGAGTTCACTGAAAAAACAGTATATCATTATTTATTTATTTATCGAAAATCGATATATGCTAAGTAGCATTCATAAATAAATATTAAAAATATGAAATGCACTTTTAAGATCAAAAATTGATTACAAACATAAACAAACCACATATTAAGAGTTTGATTCTAAGTCTTTGTTTAGTATAAAGTGGACACGGTTAAGCTATCGGAACTAATGGTAAAAATATGCATTCTGAAAAATGCTGAAAATCTCAGAAAATATTACAAGAAAATCTTAATTTTCCATTTTTTTAAATTTTAATTATTGAATGTGCACCACAACTTCATTATTCATTAAAAAAACTATTTTTAATAAAGATAGTTTTATGAATGATAAAGTGCAACCAGTTTAATTTTGCATAGTAAATTCTGCACGTTTGCGTACAACTTTATACAATGAAATCGATTAACACGTCTTAAAGCGGGTTGCCTCTCGCTGAATTATCATTATATAGCGAGCAATTCTTTATATTTCGCACGTGAAATTACTTATGTGCATAATATCTATAGCTTTTGAACTAATTCAATAATTCATTTTAAAAAATTGACTTTATTCTCTCCTGTATTTTAATAACAGTAAGCAAAAATCGAGTTTAATCATTGCCTGCTTAAGATGTATCAATGTAACTGCGTCCACTTTATATCCCTCCCCCACCCCAAAAAATCATTTTATTCATATGTTAGTGGTATATCATGCAAAACCATAGCGTGTTAGTAAGCAGATAGAGAAGTATTTCACATATACCAAAGTCCTTACTTAGTTATCACGATTCTCTCGCACTCTTATAAAGAAACAAAAGGCTAAGACAGGTTTTGAAATATTAGTTTCTCTAAACTTTTTATGTATGTTAGACCATCGATCAACGCCACTGAAATGTGTAGCTTTAGTGAAAAGAAATAAAGTGTGAGAACAGTTTTCTTTTGACTGTAAAAGAAATATGTGGTGCACAGGAGTATTTTAGTGAATACAGACATTAGTAATCGTGTCACGGATTCGTTTGTTTGAACCACGCCCAAAATAAAACGTATTCATTATCAATGTAACGAAGGATTATTAGAAACAACTTATGAATTGGTTAAGAAGCGTTTAAATACAACCCTCATCTGAAAAAAAATGTGGTTTTTTTGTTACTTTATGAAATATTATTACTAAATAAATTATTTACTAATTATTTTTAAAACTAGATTCTTTAATTATAAAGTATTGCTCAGAACAATTTTCTGGGTAACAATTTTTAATTGTTCATACAACAATTTTTATTTTATATAAAATTTTACATATTAATATTGGACAGGTGTCAGCTTTGTAGTAAAAGAACTACGTGTCTGAGACTTCAATTCAACTAAGATCCACTGTAAATGCAACTTTAGTATAGACATTAAATCAGAAGACTCAATTGTTCTCTCGTTGGTATTGTAAGGGAATTTTGAAAATGGTTGTTTCAGATGTTCTCATCGACTGATTACGTTTCAAAATGATGTCCGTACTAAAACAATCTTTGAAGTAGCTCCAAAATGCAACATTATTAGAATTAAATTAAACTTAATCGTTTAACTTTCACCTTAAAGTTTCGGTAATGTAAAGAAAGAAGTGAAAACCAAAAAAATTAATACGGCGAAAGAGTCTTGAAAAGTTTTTCCCCCTTTCTAATCAAGTTAATAATAGATAATAGAATACCCCCCCCCCAAAAAAAAAACCCTTGTTGTGACCTTAAAAACTGATGAAGAATAAATCAAAAATTTTCAAGCTTTTACACATTTGCGACCTATTTTTAAGAAATCGAATATATATCGATCCGCTTATTTTTGCTTTTTTAGTGCATTCTTTTTTTTTTTTCAAAATATGTTGTTTTTTCGCAGATTGTTCGATTTTTTTTTCTTTGTGTCAAGAATATATGGATCATTTTTCTTTCCCTTTAATTTTCTTATTTAAACAATACAGTGTTATTTTTATGAGTCCAATTGATATTTGTGATAATGGTAATTGCGGTTAAGGTTATCATTTGTTAGTTCATGCATTGTTGGTAAGTAACCAAAACCAGATAAGAAAATAGTTAGTTTTGTGTTAGTAGGCTTAGTCCTTTTTTTTTGTTAGTACAGCCACTTACTAATGGATTAAAATGCAGCCGTTAATGGTGTTATCCAGCATAATTTGTGCGAAATCTTCCGCTAATTTTTTACCTCCGCTGAGTCCTCAGAATTAGTAGATGAGTCATAATCAGTACAACGTTGAAAATGAGCATATGAGCCATAATCGGTGCAGCTAAGTTGGCTTCAAATACAAGAAGCTTTCGTCGTCAAAACTCTCCTTTTGAAGTTTTTCTGCCTTTCCTTTGATTAAAATGGATGAAATGGGTGATTTCTTCTCTTTAAACACTATTATGACTAGAAATTATAATACAAATGTTCGTGGACTGTTTTTATATTTGGATTAATTGATGACTAGAGCTCTTTCTATGTTTTATTTTTTTTTCTCTACAAATTTAAATAATTCTTTCTTATTAAGTTCTAACTAAGAAATAACGTATCAGACAATGCTCTAGCTCTCGTCGTTTTTGGCCCATGTGACATTGAGAGAGTTCGTCGTCGAGAATTATTCATTTCGTACCAAAAACGTAATTCTGAAAAATACATCAAACATATTAGAAAATGAAAACATGATGGCGATAAAAACAACACTCACAAAAATATGAATTTGAAAACTTGTCTATTAGTTTAAAAATAATGTATTTAACTATTTTTTAATTTTATATTAACTTAGATTTCTTTTAAATTTTATCTTAAGTCTTTTAAATTTTCATGGTACCTTTCTCACATTTGAAACTTAATATCAATATTGAAGACAAAATACACAATGCAGTAAAAACGGACTTTAAATAAATTATTAAACCATTATATTGACTTTCCCTTTTCTAGTTTATTTGTTATATCCTGAATTTTTTTTAATTTTTTTATTACGTAATATTTATATTCGTTATTTGATCTCTAATATTCAAAAAAGCTTTTGTTTTATTTTTTATATTCTTTTTTTAGGGACTTTCATCTCCAAACGATAATTAAAATTATTTAATTTGAAATCAAATACTTTCAAATTTAACGATTTTATCTGGCAATAACATTATTTTGAGATGCAAATTATTAATTATCTCTATGGGGATATTATTAATTATAAGGAAATGATATTTTCCTGAAAGAGATCAAAAACGTCATATATTAGTTTTCAAGTAAATATTACCTGCACTGAGTTTAGCAGATTGGGCACCGCACATTATTTCTTTATATCCTTTCCTAAACGAAGGACTTCTAAAAGCATATATGATAGGGTTGCATGCAGAATTAAAATAACCACACCAGTAAGCCTGAAAAGATTAAAAATTATTCATAAGGAGCAGTCATAAAATATTCAAAGTCTCAGAATAATCGTTCGGTTAACACAAAGAGGGCATTTATTTCCATCAGTTAATGTAATTATGCTCGCTGAAAACATATAAATGAGTTCATTCCTTTAATTGTTAAACGAAAACTTCATTTTAAAAACAAAACCTTTTTCGGTATTGTAGGATCTGAATAAAAAATATTTTGATTTTTTGTACCAAAAAGTTCCCAAACTGTTATTCTAAGAGGCAAATGCTGATAGCAAAAAATAAATACCAATAATTTCTCTTTTCCTATCAAATTTCTTTTATGGGATCTGCAAACATTAACTTCCAGAATTTCAAGAAAAAAAATTGTTATAGAACGTATTTGCTTACACCACAACCTTACTGATCTATATAGTTATATTATTTGTTAGGTGGTATAAAAACAATAGGCCACAGTTTAAATAGTTATGTCCAATTTTTAATAGTATAACTTTTGTCTTTTTAAGATATATAGAATAGTTAGTTATATAAGGCTCTGACCTTTTAGTTATATAGTTGGAATAGTTACGTTCCTAGTTATATGTAGAAGTAGTTCGAATAGTTATGTTCAATTTTTACTAGTACAAGTTTTGTCTATTTAAGATGTGAGTCTTTAAATAATAGTTTCAACAATAACTTCGAATTGCTCAATGATGATAACGGTTTGATTGCTTGTATGTTTTAACTACATTTTGCAATACTTTTCATTGTTGTGAAGAAATTCAAATAGTTTTTTTAGTTACTACAAATATTTTACACTGCGTTTTTTTTCCATTAATTAACGACTAAAGTAAGAATATTTGCTTTTTTATTACATTATAATGGCTTATTTAAAGCATAATTTTAATATTTTTTTTAAGTTTTATTATAATTATGGATAAAATTTTCAAGAATGAGAAACGATATAAAAGAATACCTTCTAAAATTATGATGCGTTTGTCGCATTACAAATTCCAATGTTGAATTATTTCATGTATTATTCTTAAATATTTCATGCACATAATTTGATTCAACAAAACATTTTATTGAGTTAGTTAAAATCTGATCTTTTCTCTTTCAAATTGAATCTCAAATGTTTATCGAAATAATTGATAGAGAAAATAATAATACAAAGTACTTTCAAAATAATACAAGCTTTGGGTTTATTAAAATTTGAAACAATACCATTAAGACCAAGTTAAGAAGAACAGATTTTATTGAAATGTTTCACACACTATAATCCCGGTCAACCAGCTGGTCGCCAAAGACGAAGGCAAAGACGATTAGTAATCAGTTTCACTAAAGTATTTTTTTAAAAACCTAATATTGTAAATAATGCATTTAAATGCTTTTAATAAATGTTGGCTTTTTTTATCATATATATTTTGTTTTTAAATTTAGAACACATCTATTAATTTTTAAAAACTCTATATATTTCATACATTAAAATACATACATAATTCTTTATTGTGTGATAAGTGAGTAATTAAGAATTTTTGTCTAGCTGTTCAGAAAGAAAGATACATAACAAAATCGATATATCAAATATATCTACGTATCGATGATTCTTAGAATCATCAATATTTAATTCAGTTGTATTAACTATTTGTATGAGGATATATTTTTAGAACTTATATCCTTCCTTTTCCTGGAGAATAGGAAAGATATCAAATGGCAACAGATCAGGTAATATTTTGATGTCACAAAGCAATCATTTGATGGAAAATCAGGAACTATTAAACGGATAACATTGTTCAAAATACTTTACTAACGATCATATACAGATATGGAAGAAAATTAAAGAAATACTTGTGAAAGAATGCAAAATTTTATTAGAAAGGTATTATAAACTCTTCTAGTAAAACTTTGACCACACTTTTTATGGATTAGATAAAATATATTTAAATTCATTTTTTTTGCCATATTGGAACAATAATCTAGATAGAATCTTTCTCGGGTTAATGTAGAATTTTGAAAAAAAAAACTATGATTAAATTTCTTGGTATAATGCTAATGAAGTTTTCAATATGAATACCTACTGTAAAATTTGAAACGATTCCAGTGGACATCTGGATATGCGTTTGTATTTTTTAATATCAATTTAACTTATTTCTATGCTATTAAAAATTTTAATCTTTCAATGCGTCTAACATTTTTCGGGTCATATTTATAAAGCAATGCTAGTGTAGGATATAAGGTTGGGATATTGCCAGATACGAACTCGGTACTTCTCATAATAACTTGAAGTATGTATAGAGGAAAATTATTTTAAAATTGTTTGATTGAATGATGTACTGTATCTGTCAGTTACTGACATGTGTTTGGAATGCCTCACAACAATAATTCTAACAAAGAAAAATTCTCATTTGAAATTTAAAAAATATATATATTGTGAAGAAATTCGAGTATCTCACCAAGGGATTCAGAATGGGTGGCAATTTGCTCTTATCCTTGACGAATACTGCTGCGTTCGAATAAAGAAGATAAGGCGTCCAGCAAAGAAGAAAGCAGGCGAGCACCAGAAAGAGGGTGGTGGCCACCTTCTTCTGCTGCGAGACCGAGTTCTCCAGGTCGATGTTGGACGTCTCCCGGATTCTCTTCATGTGCACATGAATCTCCCGGAAGATCTTCGAGTAGCAGAAGGTCATCACGGTCAGGGGGATGATGTAATTGCTGGTAGTGATGAGAGCCGAATGGGACATGGCTACTAGGCCTTTCGGGTAGGCCGGACCGCACTGACTAGAGCCCTGCATAGCAACATATCACAATTTTACTGAATTATTAAAAAAATTAAAAATTACAAAGTTTTTTGTAAAAAAAAATAAAAATATTCAAGTCTTGGGCACTTATTTCCCCAGACTCTAACAGCTTTCAATTTGCTTAAAGAAATATATTTTATTTATAGATCTTACAATAACTCACAGATTAGAGAATCTCAATGAAACATGGTGCTTTTTATACGGGCATGTTTACAAATTATTAGACATACTTTAAAGATAAATTGTGTATTTGTGCAAACAAATTATTCTATAGGAATATAAAAGCGCAAATACAGCATACGACATCATAGCAATCTCTGTGACAATGTTATAAAATGTAGGACGCCACGATACTTTGGCGAACGCTCTGGGAATACTTTTTCCAAGAATGTTCTATAGGTTCTTCAAAAAGCATAGCAATAAAATATGACCATAGCTCTATTGAAATGTTGCTATACATGATGCTGCATTATTGCTCGTGTTTTACAGACTTCATCAAGTGCCAGTTATGCACTGCCGTTTGAAAATCTATCAACTTAAGCGAAACACACCAACAGCAGCCTAAGTTATAGTTTTCTGCTTATCTGTCAGAGCAATCCCTATAATTTTCTGCTATAGTTCAGACCACCTTCGATCACATATGGTGTAGGATATTTAAATTTTTTCAAATAGGTTTCGATTCATCATATATACACATCATCCTTATTATTGCAATGATTGTCAGGATTACAATGCTTTTTTTATCTGTAATTGTATTTTTAAAGATGATAAAAACTGATACTATTCGATGGCGTAATTAACATAATATAATAAAGGCATCTCCCTTAAAACCAAAAGTTAGATAAGAGTTCCTGAAAACATATCAATACATTTCAAACATAATTGGGATTTTAAAAAAAAAGAGTTCTGTCTGAGTGATTTCCGTGTAATCGGCTGTGTCTGAAACACAAAACTATAGTACTTCAGATCAAGCTGAACCAAGTGTCATGGGAAAAATATTGCCATTTAACCGAACTGCGACAACCTGATAAACAGCCAGTAGAGCACTTTATACATACTTGAATCAGACTAATCCTATGTTCCCACTGCCCATTTAAACCACATATCCCAGTAAGCTAATTTAAATCATAAATAGCATTAAGAAGCATTTTTAAGGCAAACAAAATTATATTTTGTAGTGAATATATACTTAGTTTCAGTTAGTTCTTCTTAAAAACTACTGCACTCAACTAACGTAGAATTTAGAATCATACAAAAACAAGAAATTGTCTTCAAATTATTAGCAGCTTTAGTCAGACAAGTTATATTCGACCATTGAGGGTTTTTTTTAAAAAAATCGTCATCAAAGGGAGAAATTTTTTCATACTATTGAATTATTATCCAAATAGAGAAAATTAATGAACCAGGAATTTCAACAGAATGACTTGAAAATGGTCAAATTTTTTGCGCTTCTTTCATTGAAACTCTAAATAGAGATAATAAAGTCGATATCCTGATAAATTCAAATGTCTAATAATGGCACAAATGAAAATACAAGCTTATCGTATTTAATTGAAATTTATACTGAAGAAGTTACCATCTTAGTTAATTGTTGAACGTACTCTATTCATATTAAAAATTAGGTAAAATAATTCGTCAGAAGTTTTTTGAAATTGAATTAGGCGGTTCGTTGAAAACAATTAGTATAATTTATATACTTGAATGCAAGAAACGTTGTGATTTGGGACATTCTATTAAAAATCAAGACAAATCCTTAGCATTTTTCAACCCGAGGGGCAAAATTTAGGATTATGTATATTAGTTTAGTTACCTATACATATTTACATATCTTACATCACAAATCCTGGTATATAATTTTAATTGCATTTTTTACAATAATAAATTGAAAAATTTTTGCTATAATCTCGCAGGGGAACAAATTTTCCTGCTAGAAACATTTTATACATTTAATTCTATTAAATTCTTATAATCAATCATTTTGAAAGCTATCACAATAATCTTGATTAGAAATTTTAATTGGTCTAATTTATAAAATTTAAAATAATTTAATACTTTTTTCTTTAAATATTTTTTATATGAATTGGAAATAAATCAGATTGGCCCCAAAAACTTCTGATTTATTTCAATCCATCCGAGAATCAATTAACTTAAATACGAATATTTTCTATTCGCTTATAGTTTTTGTAGAATACCTTTTTGTAAACATTCGTGTTCCATCCTAAAAGGGGTCCAGTGGCGCAAAATAGCGCCCACAGCCAAGACGCAAGGATCATAAGTTTTATTCGCCTCGGAGTCATGGCTCTGAAAGAAGAAAAATTGTAATAGGTTTAGAAAAGTGGCACAAAAGAAATAGTTTTATAACTTCAAAAAGTGACTATAAAGTTTATTATTTTACAATATTGAAACGGGAATCAACTATTAAGAGATGAATTTCAGTTTTAATATTAAAAATTTTATAAAAATGTGTAGAATAGATAATAAAAAATAGGTAATTAAATTGTATAATAAATAATATATAATTTATTCCTCGATAAAGAAGTAAGGAAAAAGGCAGAAATAAAATAGTTTTTGTAATTTTTTATGAAACTATTTCAAGTTTTAAACATTGATTTTGGTGATAGTTCACAATTTACATTCTTCAGCCTAATCATGTAAAATGTATTTCTTTCACAGATAATTTCGTTTCTAATAAATATCTATCTTTCTATAATATTTATTTTCCAAATATTTTACCAAAGGATTCACAATTTTCCAAAAAAAAAATGTATTGACATAAAAAGCATTAGAACTGGTACCATAATGACTCTAACGTAAATATTTTATTTAAGAAAACGTTCGATATTACAATTTTATTTCTCAAAAGATGCTTTTTAATATTTTAACTATGTTCAATTACTTTTATTTATATCAAATTTCAGTCGAATTTTTTAAAAAATTTATTCTCTATAGTTTTATTTATTTTATAATACTTTTCACAATCGAAATTGCAGATTTTTTTCAATAGTCTTTCTGGGTTTTCAGGCCATATTCATTTCTCTTACTGGTGCATGCATGAAAGAATATCTCTCTGATGATGTAACTAGCGGACGGTTACACTCTTTTATGCCCTTCTCGGAAATAAGGAGCGTTTCGGCATGCTTCCCTACCCAAAAGAAACGATTCCATGATCCTATTCTAAACTCTTAAGATTATTAAAAGAAATTTCTTTGAGCCAGTAGATGTCTGGAATTATGACAACAGAATGTACCCAAAACTGAAGATTGGTCAAATGATATTGGAGGAAATAAAAATTCAAAACTGTTGCCTTTGGTAATTGCCATTAATGCAATTGTGTATAACATTAATATAATTTAAAATATAAATTTGCCTCGAAACATTCAATACATAGTACCAATTGTTTTTATTGAAAAATGTAGTTAATAGCATTTTCTTCAATAGGTTTTTTTTTTTTTTTGCTTAGATAAGGAGTTGTTTATGTTGAAAGCTCTTTTTGTATAGTTTATTACAGGATTCTATGATGATTCATGTGTTTCTTTTGTTCTTTATCTCACAGAGATTTTATCACATGATAATAACTATATAATGTTTTGATAAATTTCTCAAAAATTGCATAAGTGGGAACGATTAATTCAATATATTAAAAGCGTTTTAATCACACATTCTGAAATTTACTAAAACTTTAGGCTAACTTTACGTTATGGATTTTAGCTCGCTTTTCTCTTTTGTTAGCCCCATAAATCTTGGAATTTCTTCAAAATACTTTTAATGCTAATTTTTATATACTTGCTTATTTATATGGTAAAGGTTTTTACCTTATAAATAAGAAATCTGTTACACAAAGCAATATTTTTTCACTTTCATTTCAATATTAAACGTTTTAAAATTTTTGACATCTTTTTTTACAAGTTTTCTTATTTATTCTAAAGTCAGTGGAATCCGGTTGTAATACGATTTTTTTTAGTCTCTCTCTTATAGATTATTTCAGATAAATCATTGAAATATAACTTCATGTACATGTTTCCATCAAATGATCTAACAGTAAATTCGTTTTATTTTTATTGTCTATGTTTATTGAGTTATGTTTGTATGTTTATTGAGTACATGCATTTTCTAAAGGAGACAATCACAAAACATCATAGAGCTATTAAAAAGGTAAATACCTTTTTAATAGCGCTATTTAAATTTCAAGATTTTGTAAAATCCTTTTTATCATGCGAGAACATGATGCTGTTTTCGTTGGGGTTTTTTGAATAATTGAAGACAACGAATAATTGAAGCTCGAAATCACGTTGGCAATGATTGTATGCATGGATATAAAAATAATATAATTTGAAAAACTGATATTTTGAATTTATAAGTGGTTGTGAAATTATTTTTGTACTCCTAAATTACTGATTGGAAGTTGTTTAAATTTCAGTTAATTTTAAATTGTTTGAGAAATAACTTAACTTTTTAGATATTTGGTGCACACCTATTATCCAAGAAGTAGATGTTATCCAAATTTGAAAGATGCAGATTCAACGATCTGCTTAACGCGCTTTTAACGACTTCTGCTTTATGCATGACTCAGTTTTGAGAAAGTAAACCAGCTTAAAAACATGCTTAAAAGTCAGTGAGACGCATCATTTCCCCCCTCCAACTTCGAAAATGCTGCCCTAAATCTATGCAGATGGCAGCACGGGTCTTATCATTTCATATCCGCTGTTTTCGGAAAACGAACATATGTTTTGCGACCAACTTCTGTTCGCGCTCCTTTCTATTCAAGACGTTCGCTGTTCTGAGTCAGATTCACGAATCGCACCTTCTAACAGATAAGATAGATGACTGTAAAACTCAGTAGAGGAGGCCTCACCTGTTTAAATAGCAAGTGACGTCACTGACAGCCAACGTGTTAATGATCTCATCTGATAGATTATAATTAAAGAATCTTGATATTCCAAAATATTGGGTGTGCTCCCCCAAAAGGATTACTTTTGTTTTGTTGTCTTTCAATGGTATTCAAAAAGTCGCGGATTTTGGATTAGACAGCTGCCTAGGGCCGCGAGATTGAGAGGGTCCGCCAGATAGGCCGAATTAAAAATGCTGTTGGACTACATGCCAAATTTTTAAAAAATGTAAGGAACTTAATGTTCCGAATTACAACCTATTTGTTCTACAATTTTTGTGCCCATCTAATTATGAAAATCATTCATTAAATAATAGTAATTGCTTTTTTATAATATATTGGAATATTAATAAATGGTAACATTTATACTCAATAACAATTATAACGAATAATTTTTAAACGGTTATGCTATATTTTACTAGGT
>JAOUZG010009955.1:2526803-2559961 GCA_026289955.1 Argiope argentata | reverse complement strand
ATATATATATTAAAATTTAATATTTTGTTATCATTTTTCATTATAATTATATGCTTATGTCTGTAATTAGATCATTAACTGATAATTATGCTTGGTTTTTCAAAAACTTAATTACTTTTGTCATTTTTTCTATAAATACGTATAAAAACTGATAACTAAAAGCAATATATTTTCATGCAGCTACTAAATAAGTAAATACCTTGATTACGTATAAAAAGTTAAATTAAGTTGACACTAATAGCGGCTCATGGTAGCACGCATTTCCAAAGACCACAAAGTGTGCCTTACATGAGATATAAGTGTACCGTATGTGCCATACATGTATCTCGATGATGCATTCTTTTGAATCAGCCAACAAGTTCCGCAAAATTTCTCTCTAAAATACAATTAATGTAAACAAAAGAAGACCGGTAGATCTTTTGTTAAAATAAATTATGTGAATAGCTCACAATTTGAAAAGAAATTTTTCTATATCAGAATGAAATCGAAATAAAAACACTCTGAAAATAATCTCGTAATTAATCACTATTTTCAAAAGTAAAAGATTCTACTCCAAAATAATGAATTTTGTGTAAATATATATAAAAGGAATCAAGTCATAAACTTCCGAGGCTTCGTTGTCATCGATTCGTCCTTTCTGATAATAGTTTTTATTTTTTGGTTCTAAAAATGAGATATACAACCATTTTTAAAAACTTTTTTCCGTAGTGTACTTTAAAAAGCAGCTTTCAAAATTTTTATTTTTACTTTTAGCTTCTAATTTATTATTACAGAATTAAATTTTATTTTCAAATTATTTTTTTTCTCGGGTTTATAATCAAATGATGTTACACGTATTGATAAAAATTTAAATAAATAAATCGACTTACAGATAGTTCGATAGTTCTAAAAATATTTAAACGAATTATTGCCACCAAAAATATACAAGTGTACAAAATGTTTAACCTCTGGTAGGTCAATAAGCGTGTGAGAAATCGATCACAACATTCGATTCTTGTTATTGTGTTTCTAATAGATGTTGTTGTTTCAAGCTCGCTGACGCAATCAGCCATTTCATGCTGTGGGAGCGTCTCTTGTTTTTAAATAGCGCCAACTAGAGTCAAGAGTACGTCTTAGCTACTGACGAATCACATTCGCTTGCACAACCTCTTTTTACAGGGAAGCACATTAACTCATCGAATAGATGAAGAACAACCATGCTCTAACCGGGACTCGGACCCAGGAAGTTCAGATCACTGGGAAGACGCGCAACTCCTGTGCCAGGATGTCGCCAATCCAACTTTACTTATATGAAATAAATCAGGTTAAACAAAAGTGCTCCACAATGAAAATAACTATTCATTCGTTTGAAAATGACTAATCAATTTTATTATTACATTATAAGATTAAACATATATTAACATTCATAAAAATATTATTTTGATCACTAATTACAATGAATTGACAGGATTTATTTGACGCATGATTTTTTTTTTCGAAAATTAGAGGCCTCTCTCTATCAAAGCTTAAGTCAAAAGGAGTGTAACTCTCTGTTCTGATCCTCAGCTCTCCAGATATCAAAATAAGCACACACATGGCTTGTAGAAGAATCTCGACTTTGAAATGAGAGGATCGTTGATTCGTGTACCACTTCTACAGAAAACTTGTCTTTCATATCAGCCATCTTCAAACAACATCTGATTTCTAGGATCAAACATCCTACAGTGGAAATTTGGTTTAAGGCTATCGGTTTAACATCATCCTCATCATCGGCCTGCGGTTCAAAATTTTGATGTCTGTCCTTAATAGCATTCACGCTGTTGCATCATTATTGATTCAACAGCACTGCAGTTGATGAAATTAAATCAGTGACCCACAATTTTACTTGCATCACTACTGACATTATTACTGATTAATTATCTTAAATCTGCTTTCCAATAACTATTTTAAAAATTCAAATATCTCTGTTTAGAGTGATAGTTAGAATTCCCATTCATATTAAATAACCTTAACACATGTCAAAGTTACTCCTATTTTTGTGAATGCTAGTAATCTCTTGATTTACGAATTTCTTTCACCTTCTAATTAGATGGCGCATTTTATCAGTGACGTGTTTTGATATTCTAATCCGTGGAGGAGCATAAAGAACACCCGAGATATTTTGGCACGATCAGCTGATTTTTGCCTTAACTACCAGTTTGACTGAATGGAAAACTGTATGTTCGGAAAATCTGTAACTCGATGATCAAAAGGCGCTTCAATATTAACAAGTAAACAGACATTTTATTAATTAAAATTCCTTTTTATTTATTATTAATTGACCAACTATCTTTTACGAACAGCTTATTCGGTAGGAGCATTAATTGAATTTATGGTGGAATGTAGATTATTAGGATCCGTGCAGGAAGCAACAGGACGCATGTTTTCAGGAAAATATGTTTTAATAACCACATTCACACACTAAACAAAAGCAAGACAGGACAAGACAAGACATGCACGCACGTAGCTTAACTAAACAGCATCATTTTTTTTCTATTCACACCCCCAATGAATTATGGGCTGCGTACTCAATCACGCATTGTTATCTATTATCCAAAAGAGAAGATAAAAGTAATAATGCAACTGCTAAAAATTTAATTTAATGTCTAAATGTCTTATGCAAACTTGATATTCATAATTCACAAAATATTCTTTGATCAAATTTGGTTCCAACTATAAAATCGTTGAATAAATTCTAATATTTTATGAAATTTTTTATGGCAGATTTTTTTCATAAGAGATTTCAGGTCCATAAAATTTCAGACTCAATATTGCCTTTAATAAATAATTTAACTTTCTTAAAATAGGTGTTTCACAATATTCTTGAGACGACCTGTTTATATATTTGTCTAATTATATTAACGTTCTACTTTGGAACACCAATAGGGCTATTTTGAAACAGCCCTTGACCTTTTGAACGGCGGTCAGATGAAGACAGCACATGAGCTGGCACTTCTTTCTTGATATTTACACGTTAGCTTGAGAACATTCAGCCAGAGTGGATTTAACAAGTACAAAATCCACCTCTTCTGCATTTTTCCGTATAATTGAGTTTCAAACCTGCATTCTCAATCCCACTCATTGAGATTTACCACCAGGCCACTGCAGTCCTGTCTCCAGGATGGTAGAAAAGCATGCAGATCTAGAATGCAGTTTTAAACTTGCACTGTAAATATCGCACTGATTGATTGCAAATATTTGCAAAGTGGGAAAATCAGTCCAGTTGTTGAGGGTATTAGATTCTGTCCAAATTTTATTTCCTGATATCTTTGATATATATATATATAATATATATATGGGACGAGAGAAGAGACATGCAAACATTGCTTATCTAAAATAAATATATAAATTGGCGTAACAGATCCCTTGTTTGTATCTGAGAGATTGATTCTTTAGTTTTTTAATTATTTGAAAGGTATTTACGAATTAGACCGTCGACGCCAACGGTCGCCAACGATTTAGTAACTCATTGGCGACGGATTCAAATTTGGCGATAAACCGTCGAAACTAATAAAATGGCGGACGACAGTTACGGTTTAAACAATTTTTAAATAAATGGCAGGGTGTTTTTTTTTTGCCATTATTGGTGGTTTAGCAACTCATTAGCGATGCCTTCAAATTTAGCGATAAAGATCGACGGTCTAACGCATAAGTACCATTTGAAATATATAGATTATGTAACTCTAGAATTCAATAGCTCAATAAAAGGATCAACCTTTGAAGATGAAAAATATAAAGAATAAGCGGGAGATGAATGCACTGTAACTGAACTTTCTCCCTTTATTTTCTACAAACAATTTTTGAAAAAATGCTTTAAATTTTTCCATGCAAAACGTTATCCAAATAAATAATTCTACAAATTAATTAACCTTCGTTTCAGCCTATATTTAGATAAGGTAACTAAACGCACGTCATTGTTATTCTGCACAATATAATTATCTTTAATTTATTGATTTTCGAAATATTTTTATTAGTACTTTCTATAACTTGGTATATAACAAATTGTATTTCCATTAGCGCCATTTTAGCCTCATATATGCAAAAAAAGTTATATGCTGCTTAAACTTTAATATAATTTTGCCCTTTCTGCCCGATTTTATTCCTAATATTATGATATTTCCCCCTCTGCTTAGTCATGCATTACTATGTTATTCATAAATATATTTTAAAATCTTTTTACACTGAAAATAATTTATTCATACGCAATTTAAATTCAAATGCTGATTATTGACACCTATCAAAAATCATCTAGGACTTAAAAATGAAAACAAATAGTCGTGCTTCATTGGTTTTCGAAGCAAGCTCTGTTGATGGCCCAGTACTTTAACCCTCAGGAACAACTGTGTCTTGCAATAAAAAATACCTATTCTTCAATGTGTTTTTTTAAAGGAATTTCTATTATATCCTTAAAATTTTATATATTTCAGTCGTTCGTTCGGAAGTTAATGCATAAAAACGCAAAACATTAGTTTTTTTTCAACGCCTCAGATCGTATCAGCAGTATCTGACAACCGTGAAAAGAATTAAAATATATATAAAAAAGAAAATCGGAATCTCGTAAACATTCGACGATCTTATCAGGCTCATTGTCTCTAGTGAAGAACAATGATTCGCCAAAGGGTAAAAACACATGTTTTGATCGCTTTTTATTTTCCTTTTCCAAGGAAAAATGGATGCTATTCTTTGTGTTAAAAGTGAGCTGATTGCGTTATCGAGCGGAGTTTTGCTTGGTAATAACAGTGGAATTTGTTTAGGAGATCAAGCAATGCGTGACCCTATTGAGCAAAGTATTATTCTTCACTTTTCAAAAATTGGGGATGTGGAGTCTAATGCACAACACATTAAAAAAATTAAAAACTTGAACATCCGTTTGGAATGCTCTAATAATCAAACCAACAGTCTTGTCTAAACGAAAGGGAAGAGTTTAAGGACAAAATATAAATAAATAAATAAAAATTGATTATAAACAAAATCTCATAAGAAGAGTAAAAAAAATAATTCTGACAAAATCAGTGACTGATTTAGGCAGGAAGTGCCACTCATGATTCCTTTTCATAGAGAATGGTCACTTTAACGCACATTTCGATCCATATTTAGTTTAATCGGAATATTTTATTTCCTGATTAACATAAGAAATTCTGAATGTTTAACACATAATTATTAGTTAATGATTTATTTACTTACAATAAAAGCACTTAATTGCAAAAGATATTATAAAACAATATACTTCGAGCAATGCTAAAATCAAAAATTATTACTTCACTGAACCTTCCATTAGAATCTATCGGAACCAACCAAATGAATAATAAATATTCGAATATATTATTAATAAATATCTTTCTTAATTTATTTAATGATGTAACCAATACTCTTTATATACTCATACCTAATGTTTCATAATTTACAGAGTTGTACTTTTTAATAACTTATTAGTAATAAAAATTAATTCCCCCCTTCTTTTAGCCAAAAACCTTCCTTTTCCCATCGCCAAATAAGTAAAACTTCAGCTTTTTTTCCCACGCTAATAAATGGAGACTTAAAATGTTTTTGACTGATAATTTCTACTGGTTCTGTTTATTTTCTTAAAGTTTGATGAGTTTAAAATTAAGTATTGTTAATTAATTGATTTTTTGGAATCATTTTGAAGTCCTTTCGAATTAATATAAAACAGAATATAGTAAATTAAAAATTTCTTATCTGTATTGTGTTACCCAACTGCCACAGAAAATTCCCCCATTTGCGTTGCTTCATTTGGCGTTGAAAATTCAAGACCAATTGAGCGTGCTCTGATTGTGTTCTGAATAAATTCTGATTTATTTTCAACGGATATGGACTTGATTTTGTTTTGGCTAGGCATAATTTTTTGATGAATTATTTACATTTATAGTAATTATTTAATAAAAAGTAACTAAAGTAAAAAAATTCCTTGTTGACTTAAATAGGAATTGACTTTAATTTTTTATATATATATTACTTGTTTATGATGAGATTTTAATTAAAGTTCTCATCAAAATACGTCATACAACGGATTTCATATCCATGAGGTGTAATGCAATTATTTAATGATAAAAATGATCGCAATTATCGGAGGATTAAATATTTGAGTCATAAACCAGACTATTTATGGCGTAGATGGGGTTTATACAATCTCATGTTAGAAGAAACAATAAGTGATTGCAATTACAGAGCAAGCGTTTTAATCTAGATAGTCACCAATTGATTATTTGAACAAAAGACTGATAGTAAAGATCTGTTTTAGAATGAGCAACAAAATGTGTTGTGATATCCTCCAAAAGGAACTTGTAATAATTTGGTTAAGATTTATAAATATAAAACATGAATTTTCTTTATTGTTGTTCGAATCGGATAAAATAATTGGATCAAATTGGATCAAAATCAAAAACAGAAGCCTAAATTAAGCTGTTTAAATCATTGGGATTAATGCTTTGAATTCAAAGAGCATGAGAAAAGAAAATAATTTCAGTGACTAACAGTCTTCATAGTTTTGAAGAGGGAAAAATCTAAACGAAAAAGAAACAATAAAAGAGCATTAAAAGACGTAAGATGTTGATTCAAAAAGAATAAAAATTAAGTCCAGGTGTCTTTCTTTTTCATGGTAGGAAAAGAATAAAGACGAAGAAATAATGCTGCACATAAAATATCATGCTTGGATTCATATACTGTGAATTTGTGTACATTTGGAAATAAAAAAATACTTCTGCTTTAATTGTATTATATATATATATACACACAATGTAATTTGGAGCACCACTGATCTAACTTAGAAATATATAGTTTTTAATTGAATTTGAGGCCCAATTTTAATGACAACCTGCTAAAAACTATATTCCAAAAAGAGTTAATTACATTGCTGAAAATGGTAAAGAGAGAACAAAAAAAAATCTACTATTAAAATTTATTCGCTCTCATAGTACATTAAAAGTTGAAATGATTGAAAATCGACAACCTTTTTCTAAGTATAAAACATTCAATTATCTTATTACTGGAATAATATAGAAATTGGCCATGAAGTAACACAATCTCTATCTGTATTCATTTGCAGTTAAAATCAATGAATGGAATGAAAGTTAAATTTCACATTCAGGCTATAGTAAGCACGGGTAGATGAATTTTGCAAAAAACAAAAGAAAGGTGGCATACCAGAAATTATCGATGCAATGCCTTGTACACAGAGAAGGTCAACACATTGAAAATGTCGCGCTTGGTTGAAAGAGCCGTAATGCCAATAAACGATTATTTTCTGTAAATGTCTTACTGAATGTCTTTCAGTTCTTTAAATAAATAGAAATTTTGTCTTTTAATAAATAGAAAAAATGTCTTACTGAATGTTTAGCGTTTGTCTATTATGACCGTTTTCTTCTCATCAGGTCACAAATTTTTCATGACAGTGACTTCAGACACTGATTCCTTTTTTTGAATGTTTATCTCTCCATGCCATCCAAAATCAATATAAGACATTGGTTTCATTATGTTGTTTATTTTTAGTCATAAAAGCTTCCAAATCGGGAAATTTATTTTATTTTGCGAGATCTTTTCATTTGCGGGGTTTTTATTATGGTCGCCTCATATATCAAGAACGAAAAATACAAATAATATAATATCCCGGAGTTACAAACAAAAAATAGAATTATTTTTAAAAAAACTTTTGGAATTTGGGAAACAATAAAATGAAGATTATAACATTTAACGAAATCCGTAACATGGAACGAGTCTATGCAGTATTTAATTTATTTGTATTAACGTCACGTTTTTAAAGCAACACTAGTGCTACTTTGGGGACGGACTTCATGAATTTTGAGCCCCAGTCAGATGACAAGGACGAAACCTGAGCTGCCACCCTCTTCTCATCACACCACACCAGCGAGAGGACGTTTAGCCCGGACACATTTAATGGCCATTAGAGACGCTTATATAACGGTCCTTTGGTGGAAGCGTGACACGAATTTAAAACCCTCCGGTTTCGAATTCTTGGCAATAGCAAAATTATAATATTTAATTTAAAACTTCGACAGATTTTTTTAGGTTTTTATTTCTCTATATACATTTTGATGCGTATCACTGAAACAAAAATTCTACAATAATTTCCTAAAGTGTCATTTTTTTTCTCGTGTCATGAGTTTTCGGAGTTTTTTTACACAAAATTGATCTCAAAATTTAATTTCATATACTTTTTGGAAGGAAAAGAAACTGCTAAATTTATCACATTTTCGGGGAACGTGTAATGGGCACAAATGATTACAGAACAAAAAGGGTACAAAAATGACTGAATCTATTTTTTTCACTCTGTCTCTTTGGAGATAAACTGTTTCAGGATTGTTACCTATGCGATCATCAGAAGTCATATAGAGAAATTATTATGCACCAAAACAAAACTTTAAGCTGTCGTTAGCATTGTGTTTAAAATTCTTCTTTTCTTTTGTAAGTTTACATGGAACTTATAGCAATTTAAAATCGGTGCAATTATTTTAAATAAACATGTTGTTAGACGAGGCAGCGGGCGAGAGAGCTAGCGATGCAAGTAAAATGAAAACAATAAATTAATGTCGATGTGTTTCACTTTAATTTATGAAACTGTATGAAAGCCCCAATATCTAAAAGATTGAAAGCGTATGTGTGCTCAGCTATAAGAGTTACCGGCTTTCTAGCACAGAGGTAGCGCGTCTTCCTCGTGTTCTGGGAGTCCCGGGTTCGAGTTCTGGTTCGTGTATGGTTGTTCATCTGTTTTATCTGTGAGATGTGTGAGTGTGCCCCCTGTAAAAAGGGGGTGTGCAAGCAAATTGGTGAGTGTGTAGCTAAGTCGTACTCTTGGCTCTAGTTGGCGCTACTTCAAAAACAAGAGACGTTTCTTTCGGCTTAAATCTGCTGCTGTATAATCGGGGCTTGTCCATGGCAAGTGCCATAAGTAACAACAACATAGTTAGAGTTACTTTGATCAAGTTTCACAAAGTCTTGTCTTGCAAATATTTCACGGTCTGCCATCTTAGCAATGTAGTGCAATTTCTTCTTGCTTTCGCTTTGTCTCCTTTTGCCCGTTTAGCACAGAGATTTATCCTTTCTGTATAGTTTGCTTTAAATCAAATAAAGTTGTAACTTAATGTAACCTAATGTTCACCCTTTATATTCATTTGTAAAACTGTTTTGCTTAGTTATACTCCAATTAACACTATAAATTCTAAAAATTCTTTTGAATCGCTCAGTAAATTTTGATAATAACGCTCATTTAATTTTTATCATGTCTGAACATTATGTTGTATTGCGAATGAGGTTTGTGGCGTCAACCAAAATCCGAATTCGAAAAATAAAAAATTTATTATCTGCACAAGCATCTCAAACAATCAGTTTTTAATAACGCGTTGCCATTGCATTTACAAAAGCTTTAATTTAAAAGAAATAAGTTAATGACTACAGCCAGTAAAACATAGAAAAATGTCATTTTGAGTACGTGGTTATACGAAATGAAATAAATAGGATATGGGATATTTTTTTAACAATCAATGCGAAACAAATTTTTTTGGATCGTTTGTAATACTAAAGTGACTCATTCAATGAAACAATTAAAATGAATAAAAGTATAATTTAACTCGCACGAGCACGTTGTGCTTGGCCGCTCAAGATTTGATATTCTGACATGACACATTGAAATATGCATAGCAGATTTCTTTTTAATCTTTTTATTATTCTTTTTGCTCTTTTTTCTTTGCTAACATTACAGTTTGCATGTATGCGTATTATCCAGAAATGCATCGAGAAATAAACAGTATACATGCAATATATTGCAAACATATTTGGGGCAGGGAGGGAAGAGGGCATTAAAACACTATAAATTTCATTTCATTTATTCTTGTTCTAATGTCTTATCAATGATGTCTGAGTTCGAACATCAAATTTTGTAATTTTAAGCCTAAAATCTACTATTAAGATATTTGTAGGTATTATTATGATAAAAAAATCACTGATAATCCATAAACATGTCAAGTGTTCTATTTTAGTTGAATTAATACGTGATATTTTCAAAACTTTTGAGCGTCATCTGATAAAAGAGAAGAAAAAAATAGTTCAAATAAGAATTTAATTAAAAATTTGTAATCATTATCCATGGTAGTAGAGTGTTCTTATATTCGTGATTTTATTTTTCATGATTTTAATAATTTATGATTTTAACACTTTAAAGTTAATTCTTCGAGACAATGTTTAACTTTACTTGATACAATAAAAATCAGTGAATATCTTTATAAAAGAAAAATGTAGACATAAAAACAATTATCTCAGTGCCTCTCATAGCATTTATTTATAATTCAAAGTCAGAAAATTATCAATTGTAGTGATATATGATCTTATCTAATCCTAGTGCAATTTCATGACAAAGCAATTTAGATTTGAAATAAGCCATCAATCGTTTTAGAATGGGCTCAGAATTATTTTAATGCGTTTGGAAAAATATAATTAAATCAAAATTTAAAACAAAATCATCTTTTCAAGATTACCAGTTAAAAAGGGTTTCATAATGAGCAATGCCACTCTAGTCTATTCACATTATAAAATCCTTTTTTTTTTCTAATAAGATGATAAATTTAATTTCGTATAATCTTTTTTAATACATTAATATTTTATTTTAGGCTAGTCTCTTTTAACTTTACTAAATTTGCAAAAAATATATACTTGTCTTTATTCATTATGATTCCAGACTGCCAAAATATCCAATACTATCAGAGATGAGGTTCAGATGTGCCGATGAATAAGCGAACATGATAAAATGAGTGGGAACCTAAGCAGTTATATTTCATTTAATCTTAATATTATTTTAATCTCTTATCATTAACAGAATTTGTCAGGGTTTCTTTTCAAATTCATTTGTTTGGCAAATAGAAAAACTAAATTTTGAATTGATTTTTTTTGCGTCCCCCCCAAAAAAAAAATAGGTTTAGCTACCCTAGATAGCTATCTAGTCTGCCTATTTGAAAATCCTTCATTGAAGACTACATGCTTAAAAGTTCACTAGTGCAAGTTAGAAAGTTATATTGTATCTAAAAAGTTGTGAAATTATGAAAGATCTGACGTATGACGCACTTAATACATCATTTTGTTGATAAACAAATCATTCAATGGATCATTTGACTTATGAAGTGATATTATCTTGGAAGTGTAAAGATTGAAACTTATCTGGTTAATAATCCCTAGATATACAATTATCGAAGCATATTATTATGTAGTAGAATTTTAAGTGAAAGAGTTTAAAACATAACTAAAGCATATGTAAGGAATTTGACGATAAAATAACTTAGAATGATCTAAATAAGCAATTAAACTTGTGAAAGTGAAGACTTGGACGTTTTTAATTCATTCTTTTTCATTTGATACTCTTCTTGCTTTTATTTTTTTGTTTGCATTTACCTTTGGCGTTTCCTTTTGTATCTTTTATTCTTTTATAATCGATTTATTTCCAAGTTTGTCAAAAATCTTAATTTCTTTCGCCAAATGGTCATTGACCTAGCAGCCATTCAGTAACCATTAAAAAAATCTGAAAAAGGAGTTAAAATATCCGCAAAAAAGCTTTTTTCTTATGGTGAAATTATGTAGGAATCAATATTTGCAGATTCGTAATTCCATTGCATCCTCGTCTTCTGACTTATCAGAATGATTTTGTTTAATCTTAATTATAGTTTAACAATGATGTATGTTGTTTTATAACCCATATAATTAACGTGCTTTTTAATTTTTGCTTTCGTCTTGTATTTATTGTTCATTTGATATGTTTCCTTGAAGATTATTAGTGAAAAGTATTGTTTTAAAAATTGCCACAATGAAAGAAATGCAAACAGAACTACTCAAACCGAAGAGAATTGAGACAAATTACATTCATAATTAAATAAATTATTGTTTACTTGGATGAATAATTATTCTTTTACTTGTTGGATTAAGGATTAATGTAAATTAATTGGAGTAATTAATAACAAAGGTAAAAGAGAAAAAAAAAGGGGAGGTAATTGAAAGGAAAGAACAGTTGTTTTTTTTTTAAAAAAAAAGAAATTGTTGGGAATGTTTTTAATTTATACTGCAAGACTTTTAGTTAAACATAATTTTGACATGCTAGCGTCTATATTGGACTTGAAAAGCATGAGTTCTTCAGTAAACTATTTATAATAGTTCCTTGTCTGTACCTTGCTGCATTATTTTGCTTTTTCAGGAGTTTTTTTTATTATTATTGTTATTCATTTATTTCAAAGTCATGCTTTATTTTTTTAATGTTTTATTCCATTAAGGTTTAATCTTTGTTGTGAAAAGCTTAATGAAGATAAATTTGGTTATATAATAAATAAACAAAAATATCAATTGCAATTTATTAAAAACATTATAAACAGATTAAAAAGAATCTATAGGTTATTTTAAATCATATCTGTTAGTTAATACAAAGCAATAATAAAAGTCATGTTGTTGTTGTCCTCATGTTCCGCTTTACAACGGAAGAAGGAGTGCAATAGCTACTGAGGGTATGGACTCCTGAGTTACTGAGGACAGAAGTCTGACTTCTAGCTGACACATCACGAATCCTTTTAACGGCGCGGACTTCATTCATGCATTTCATTCATTCATCCACAGATCGTAATTTAAATATGGAACAGAGAACGATCATCTCTGACCCTGTACCCCCAGTGGTATTACTCTCGACATGTAAGACTTCGTGACTACGACACATTTAACGTGCGCCAGCCAACACATACACAGGGAGTCTTCGACTAGCGAGTTCGAACCCACAGCTTAAGGGATGCGAATACAAAACCCTACAAATCAGGTTATCTCGGCCTCAATCAATAATAAAATTCATCAACGGTAATATCAAAACAAAAGCTTAATATGAATTCATATGAAAAAAAATTCAGATCCTTATTTGTCTTCAAAAAATCTTCAGAGGTGCTGAATACTCCTTTTCAAGATACTTTCAGACACTTTGAATCCATTTTTTTTAACTTAAAATCTGTGTGACACAGGAGGCTAGTCACCTCTCGGATGTTTGAAAAGACACAAAAGGGACCGTGGACGTCGCGCTTCGCAGGACGTGCTTTCTCATGACAGCGCTCGCTTTTGTCGTCTCTCTGACACAGTTAGCCACGCGATTTCCTTTCGCTTTCAGTACCACTCAATGGGAACACCACACTATCGAGCACGAGATGTAAACGATGGTGTAATTTCAGGAGCTATTCAGCGTCCCGCCGGGAAAAGCACTCATGCAAACGAAATATCGGCAAAAAATGCATGTACACGGGAATAATGCCGATTTCAGAAATCTGCAACTAGATTCGACCTGTTGCTATAAAAAAAATAATGGTCACCTTATCATTAGCTCATAACACAGGTACAAAGTCATGCGATTGCAACTCTGTAGCAGGCTGACTTTTGCAACTTTGTAGAATATGCTGTTGACCTAGAGTACAAACTTTGGCAGGAGCTTTCTTTAAAATATTTAATTGTATTTTTTTACAATCCGATCCGAAACCGATTTTTTCCCCCGAAGAACTTGAATTAAAGGTTAAATGATCTAAGAAAAATATTGTTATTTCTGAAATTAATTTTCGAAAATACTATTCAGGCAAACGTAATTGTATTTTTTTACAATCCAAAATTTTATATTTTAGCCTATAATAAATTAGTTCTTCCAATTTTTCCCTTTTAATTTTAATAAATTCTTAAAAATGTCTTTATTCAGAATTTGAAACAGTGCTGTGTTGTGTTTTTCATTGTTAAAATACATTTCAAACCGTTTTCATGATTTAAACAAATGTTTAGTTTGAGTTCTTATCTCATATAATTATATGTTAGGGAATGGTTACTCTATATTTCTACATATTTTTAAGCAACAAGTAATTTTTTTGTTTCATCAAATTTTATGTAAAATATATTAATACATTCCTTAAGATATTAAACAATAGATCAAATAAGCTGAAGAATTACAGCTATTACTTTTTAATTCCTTTTTTGAAGTGTCTTAATATATCCATCATACTATCAGTAATATCATAAAATGCTTGTAAAATGTTTGTTTAGTACTGGAATCAACTTCACATTTGGCAAAAGAAATAAGGAAGAAATGTTAGTTACATGCATCATGCAAATATCACGTTATGTGATCTGATTACATGAATGGTTTATATAGATAAGAAACTGTACAGGTGCCAAGTTATTAAAATTAATCGGCTTAAATGTCTATCACTATTCAATATTTAAAAATACTTTGAAGAGAAAACTACGAATCTCAAATCATGCATAAGATATTGAATTGAAAATTGAATCGTGGCGAAACAAACGGTATTTAAGGCAATTAGCCTATCATATAGGGCAAATTGAAGGAAAGAAAAAAAACCTGCAAAAAATGGTAATTGCCTATCATGTCTCCATGTTTAATTATTCCTACCTACCTTTAATAATTATATAAAATAAACCAAAAATTTGCATCTTCTATCTTGGTTGTAAGCAATAAACGCTAGAAGTACTTTAAAAATTATTGACGAAAATTCAGAATCATAGAATTTTATAATGCTGTGATGAAACTATCGAAATGCTTATTTTATCACAATAAAAACGCAACTAAGAAAGCAAACATTGAATAAATTGCGATTAATTTATAAGATCTTTGTATGGCTTATAATAAGTTTAAGCGAAACTTTCTACAGTTTCATCGCTTTATCTTAGTACACGCTAAATAAATATTAAATTTGTCTAGTCATTTGCAAATAACAAAATGAAGAATGAGGTTTTTATGTTTATAATTTCCATATTTCTTGTATGCCCGAAAATGAACCCCATTTTTACATTGGTAGCTGTGCTGGTTGTTATCCTACTTAGTCTCGCATTTCTAGCCAAGCCTATGAAAAATGTATGTAAGTATATGACGTAAGCTAAAATTCGGAATAATGGGATAATCAAAATGATAGATCAAAATGTCATTGCTACTGTGTATTAATGAATAGTACAGTAGCAACAATGAATAGCAATAACCAGCCAGTTTTTGGAATAATACTGAAATAGAACACAGCCAAATTTTAGATCTGCTTCGCAATCTTCGCCAAATTCCCTTTTCCACGTCGTACCATTTGTAATCTATTAGGTCTTTGGTAGTTTGTTTTTGCACTAAACACTTCCACTATGTAATACTAAGATTCTATCATACACAATACTTTACTGATGAGGTGCTATACAATATTGAGGGTGAAAAAAGGACAGTCTGCATTATAAACTTTAATAAGAATTTGATATAAATATCGTTTAATCCAAAATGAGTAGTGCAAATTCGCAGTTTTCGTTTAAGTGGTGTATGCAGGGATGGCGAACCATTGGCATGCGTGCCATCGATGGTACAGAACACAATATTTTGGGCACGCCGCCGATCAAAACGGTTTGCATTTTTGTTCAAAATAACAAAGTTCGCTTGGAGCATTACGAAATAACGCTTGTGTTCCGATTTCATTTTAAAAAGGGTACAGATATTTGTACGACTGAGATTCGCTTGATGAGAGAGAAATTAATTTGAAAAGAATTTTTTCAGTAACTGATGACCCATTGTAGTTCAATATGGATTCAAAAGTTTTTTTAAAAAAAGGAAAAAGTTAGAATTGATTGAAAAGAGAGATTAACTCGCAATATACATGTAAAAATGACAGTAACGAAATTTTGGAAACATGGCATTCGGCTCCAGACACATTTAACTGTTTGGAGAAGCAGGCTCATGCTATTTTAGCCATATTTTTTTTATCTATCTATGCACATGAGTCATTATTATTAAAGATGAATAACATTTAAAACGCTCTTAGAAATTGTTGGGCAGAGTGCTCTAATTCAGCATGACTTCTACCAAAAGTAGCATTTTGCAATCATAATATAAGTTTTTGACATCTATTCTGCAACTAAAGAAGTCGCACTAATGTAACTTTAATTAGAATTACACATACAACTAAAACCTTTACTACTATACAGTGCAAAATGTATTTTCCTGTGTAAATAAAGATTTGTGTTGTATTATCTTCCCAATACTCACAAGTAAAAATTATTTGACGACGTGTTAATACCTCAATAAACATTTCTTTAGAAAAAATGGCACGATGATGCATAAAGGTTCGCCATCCCTGGGTGTATGTAACTAGAAAAATTCTTTCATGACAAGATTTTGAATTGTTATTAAACAACAGCATCTATTTAGACAGAATTTTATATCAACTAAATTTTCTATAAGAAATTTTGTGCTACCCGATTTTTTTCCCTTAATTTTAATTTTTCGAAATCCGTAAGATAAAAAAGTCCTCTAAAGATATTAAGTATAATAAGGAATATAATCAGTAGACTGAATGATGACATCTGCTACAAATAAATTCCTTTTATCCACGCAATTTATCTGTTGGCTTAGTTGGACATTAATGTTCCGCATCATATTACTACGAGAATCGATAGCATATTTTACAGTAAAAAGGAGATTCTTTTATGGACATTCAAATGTCCTGCGAACAGAACAGATGTGCTGTTATGTAAAATATTAAAGCGTTTCTTACAACTTCAAATTTAAAAATACTTTATTCGAAGAAATATGATATCAAATTATGATTGAAAATCAATTTATATTAAGGATGATCAGTACCCACGGCTAGCGATTTAGTCGTAAAAGTTGGTTAATGCCTTTCATTTAAAAGATGGAAATATAAAAAACATTTGAAAGTAATTCTGAGACTAATTACTCTCTACGAGAAAAAATTTATTCATGCATGTGAAATAATTATTCGCTCGTTACTCAAATAAATAGAGCTTACAACATAATGCACTTAGTGAGATGGATCTTAAGAATGACTTCGAATCGATTAACCGTTAAAGAGGATTATCTGCTTTTGAAAGTAAAAAGAAAGGATTCTGTTCCTTTATTACTTTACCTCAAGAAAAGAAATTTAAAACAAATTTTGACGTTTTGTATAATAAATAAAAGGCATTAGGAATCACAATTTATATATTATATTTACTTCCCTCGGAAATTTCAACAGATAAAAATAACTTTTAAATTCAGCTAAAACATATTTCAAATTTGACATTGGGCTGCGTACATTTTTTCTCGCTTATTGGTATTTTATACCATTGAATTTACTCTTCTTACGCTATTTTAAAAGGGTTGAGAAGAAATGAATGCAGTAACAGAAATAAAACGAAATTTTAAAAGTTCTTCTTAAAAAAAATTTTTTTTTTGATTCATAATAAGAAGGAATTTTCTTGAAGTGAAGAGTTTTGCATATATATATATATATATAATAAAGCCAGCTCATTTGTCATCCCTGTCATCTGACCACGGTTCAAAATTGCGAGGCCCTTAGTATTGATTTACAACGGAACTTTAAAGTAACTAAAGTAAATTAACTCTTATACTATAGTGTCAAAAATAAAGATTTTAAAAAAATTCGAAAATGCAATACATTTTCATTTATAGAATTTATATTTCTTTCCTGTTTAACAACCATTTATCTCGTTCGATCGCTCATTCCATCACCTTCCATGACCAAGAAAACAAAAACATAAATCATCCCATTACAAACAAAAAAAAGAGCTGTCTTATCGCCGCAACTTTTGGTTTCTCAAGCCTACTGATGCATTTCTGCGACATTCCCGATATCGGATTTGAATCACGTGATTGACAAAAGGAATGACTAAGGAATGACGGATTAGAGAGCGAGGTATTCCACTCCCCCCCCCTTCGGATCAGATAGTTGACACATCGTTGCTTACTTAATGCGCGTGTTTGTTTTCGCTCGGAAAGTGCGCCTCGTGCGCAACGCGGACAAGGTTCCCGCGAGCTGCGAACAGACACGTCAGTGGTCAATCGCGAAGGTCCTTTTCGAGGAAACGACTCCGCAGTCTTGTCACACTTCGGATTCATGTACATAGTTCCGCTTAATTGGAGAGCGTTACGAGAATGGGCCGTTGTTCCGTCCTCACCTAACGCCATTCCTCGGGGCCTTCATAAGCACCTGCTCATTAGAATTCCACTCCACTAGATGGAGTTCAAGATTGCCGTAATCGAGTATTGTTGCCTTCGTGTTTGCATCATAGTTATAGGTCTGAAATAGTTAGTGGGAAATGGAGCAAGCAGAAATAATTAAGGATTGACAATGAAAGAAATTTTTCATTCCGAAATACCATAGTCTCATTTGTGCTATTAATACATGTGCACAATACCGTTCGTGCCAAGGTGATTGTTCCTGCGTCCCTGGTTGAAATGCCAAAGTTGTGTCTTCTCCCTATGCTTTATGTATTTTTATTGATTTTCCATTCCCTCAAGAAACAAGTATCTTCTGTAATTTTTTTTAAAAGATTAGAAAAATGTTTTTTTTTAATTAAGTTTAACGAAACTAGTATATTTTTGAAAAATAATACCTATATTTAATACATTTATTGGAGACTTGTCAAATCTTTAATTAGATGTAAATAACGTGATGTTAGATAAAATATGCTTTCACGAAGAAATTTAAGAAAAAAAAAACATACTTCACTGTCTGCTGTTCCAACTCAAAGAGAGAAAAACAAGTTGACGCATTACAAAAATCAGATGTGACAATCAATCATTGTAATTAAATTAAATTTGAATATTTTTGAATCACCAAATTAAATATCTGAAGGAAAAAAAATCACTCAGTGAAATTACGAATGAGTGATTAGTTATTTGTATAATTTGTATTTGCTAATTTATTTGTACTTGCAAAACCGTAGTGGAAAAGTAATCTACGCAACAAATCAGACGTATTAATTCTACAAATGAATAGAGTATCACTACTGCAACTGCTTGTAGCTTTATGTATATTTCAAAGACTTTTTAACTTATTTATAATGTCCGATTACCTACAAAGACCTTATTCTTGATTTCTTTTTTTATTTATAACTCAGATTATAGCAACTTAACTTCTTAAACTATATCAATGATCCTTTTGTTTGCACTCTTAGCAGAGACAATTTCGGCACTCCTTGGAACAGTGCTATTCATAGAAGGAATTTTTAGTCATCAACTTTTGGTAATACAATACTTGTTTTAATAAAATGAGCTTGACAAGTGCTCAGTTTGTTTTAAAAAACATTATTTTTATATTTTCTCACATTGTGATATAAATATTTTAATTTTTTTGGACATTTCGAAGTTAAGAGTTTAATAAATTGACCTTTCTTTCAAATACAACTAATTGAATATTTAAATTAGCGCAATCTGACAATTGACCAAAAGACGCTTGAATTACCCTCTCTTACCCAAATTATGGAACTAAGTATTGCAGAATTTAATGTCGTAGATATATTGATTAAAAACACAATTAGAGGCATTGTTTAGTTCTGAGGAAACGGATTTTGGATAAATTCACAACAATTAAATCGAAAACATTGAAATGATTAAAAAAGGAAAAAAATAGAACATAACAAAGGAATATGAATAAAATATCATGCTATAACTTTAACTATTGTTCTTTCTGGCCCTAGTAACTATTCTTTCGAGTTCGAGTCCCGGTTCGGGGATGGTTGTTCTAGGTTCTATCTGGGAGATGTGTGACTGTGCCCCCCTGTGAAAAGGGGCTGTGCAAGCGAGTGGGTGTGTGTTTCATCTTCATATGAGCTAGAAGTCAGACTTCTGCCCTCTGGTGTTTAGGGATCCATACCTTCAGAAGCTACTGCACCCCTCTTTCCGAGGTAAAAAGCGGACACGACATCATCGTCATCAATTAATCTGTCATTAAAAATGTATGGAATGACTAGAATAATGGGTACATTATTCTGGTTAAAAATAAAGAATCTAGTACTGAATTTTCAAAAAACTAAATATTTGAAAAAAAGTTAAATCTGATTAATTTTTGCTAATATAATTTATTTACTGACTAATTTAAAAATAGTGTATTAATAATGTCATAGACCCAATTACAAAAGTCAGATTACCAATTGGTTTTCTGAAGTATTTCATGAATTTGACTATAAATTATTTTTAGTACAATTACAACAAAAATATTTTTTTTTATTTTTGAACCTAGATGTGGCATTGCAAATATCATATTTTCCCCCTTCTTTCTTTGTTTCCTCATGACGCAAAACTACATCTTCTAAGTGTTTAAACTTTTTTAAACCAACATTTGACATTTTTATTGCTCCTGAATCGGTTTTCCCTTCCTGCTTTGGTTTGTTCCATTTCTAGATTGTGGTGACTAACTTCACTACCTAACTACTTTTGGGGGTTTTCCAATTCAAACAATCTTTTTGTGATGCAATCTAAGGAAATTTTATAGTTTTTGAGCACACAAAAAATCATTCAATTATACCTTTAAACTATTTTTAAAAAACAATTAAATAAATCATAATAAAAGGAGAATTTAATAACATT
Organism: Argiope argentata; assembly: GCA_026289955.1. NCBI lineage: Eukaryota > Metazoa > Arthropoda > Arachnida > Araneae > Araneidae > Argiope > Argiope argentata. Next base: position 2,539,551 of record JAOUZG010009955.1, on the reverse strand, counting down.
TTTTTTTCAATTTACTTTAAAGCATAGTTAAGCTTTGTATGCAATATTTTTTTAAATATTTAATTGATGTTATCTAAATATTTATATTATATCTATATAAAAATTTGGTGACTGTAACCACATAGTTATTTTTTATTAAAATGATGCCACAAAACATGCTGACATCGTTGCTACTTGAAGCGTCCAAAAAAATAATAGTACTGAAGTTAAGAGATTTCCATCCAGAGCTATCTATACGAGATTTGCTTGTAAGCTCATAAAGTATAGCTGTTGAAATAAATAATTCACTTTCATGTATATTATTTATACTCAATATCAAGCCTTTTCAGGAACTAGTTAAAATTGTGATGAATTATCATAAATCATTTATACCTATCATAGCCGGCTTTCTGGCTCAGAAGTAGCGCTTCTTTCTCTTGTTTTGGGATTCCCGGTTCGGGCATGGTTGTTCTGTGTTCTATCTGTAAGATGTTTGAAAGTGCCCCTCTGTAAAAAGGGGTTGTGCAAACGAATGTGGTGAGTGTATAGCTAAGTCGTACTCTTGACCCTAATTGGCGCTACTTCAAAAACAAGAGACGCTTCTTTCGGCTTAAATCTGATGCTGTATCAGCGGGGGCTTGTATAGTATGGCAAGTAATGGCATAAGTAACAACAACAGCATACCTATCATAAATCTTATTCATCTACAATAAATCATATATGTCTATTATAAATGGTATATATCATAAATCAGATATAACCATCATGAATCATATAAATCGTATCAAATATCTATAAACTACAGGCTCCGTCGAGGCTGTGTGTGACGTACTTGTCGCGTCACTCATCATCCGAGTATTAACTTGCGAATTTTCTAAAAAAGTTATTCTCTTTTTCCTCTTCTGAAAGCACTCGCATACTGCCTCAGTGAAATGCGAAGTAAAAATCGAATATCTAGCTAAATTATAAATAAAATTATTTTAAAAGAATTGAATTGAGTGAAATCACAACAAAATACGTGAAACCCTAATTACGACAAAATCATTTAACAACGATCGATCATTAAAAAACTCTTAAAAATTGAGATTCAAGAAATATAGCTAAAATCATTTTAAGCATTGGAAATGTTATACTATGTCTTAATATCTTAATTTCAATCATATTATTATTTTTAACTTGTGACCTTTCCCTATAAATAGGTTTTTCAGAAAAATTATTGCTTTTACAAATCAATTAGATCCCTACTCTAGAGATTTAAATAAATCCACGGAATGCATGAAAATATCTTTTTAATTTAGTGTGATAATAATAGTAATTTATTTATCGACAAAGTGTAAAAAAACATGAAACTGAAATAGGAATATTTTTAATTAATAATACAGAATTCTAAAATCTTATTTTTGAGCTGAGCTGGTAATTGAAATGTTGCCATCTATGGAATAGAAATAAATTATAAATAGGAAAAAGTTAAAAATAAAACAATAAATTAATGATACAGTTTCTTGGCTTCAAATATCTCTTATTCTTCATTTAATATTTATGATTACCCCAAAAATTATTTAAGTTTCAAATTGTAACATATATCAAACTACATTATTTTAATACGCCTATACTTCAAAACAATGGAACGATTTGAATTTCAATCCAAAAACAAAATCTATTGTCTAGAATTTTCAAAAAAAAATGTTTAAAAAATCATCAAAATTCAAGAAAAATTCGAATGATGATTAAATTGTAACATTCGGAAAATAACAAATTTTAAAATAATGCAAAATTTCAGTTTTGTGTAGTAATATTTTCGGAAATTACAACAAGAAAGCACAAAATCGCGCTTATTTTTTATTTAATTAAAATTCTATTGAAATCTTATTAAAATTTATTATTATTATTAATCCATTCGCTGCCAAGCCTAAATTGTATGAGGTTATTCCCATTGCAATTTCTGTTTTGAGTGTCATTATTTATCTAAGTTTTATTATTTCAAAATAAATACACATATTTTGTCATAAATAATCATTTACTTGTATAAAAATCAAGCACGAGTGTACCCGTGGTTGGCAATGGAAATAGCTTCATACAATTTAGGCTTGGCAGCAAATGGTTAAATAAAGTAGAATTTTTGTAAAAAAAATTTATTTGTTGCTTTTTTTTCAAGTTTTTACACTTACATATTTATGTTTGAGGCCATAAAAAGTTTGACAAGTTGTACATCATAATCTATTGAACGTATCACGAGTATGTTCGTGCTGGAAAAGGGTAACACCCTGCCGATCACGTATATTCGTGGTTGGCAGAGAATGGGTTAAAATAGCCTCTAGATGCTTATTCTCATCCTTCAATATATATATCTACGAAATTTGGTCTTTCTAAATCAAACGGTCTTTCCTGTAGAATGGCAACTTATTCGTGTACTCAATCTGCTTTATCATTCGTAGAATAATAAAAATGCATCGGTGATTTTATTAATTTACTGATGTTCTGATTGACAGACTGCTACCAGGTAAGGCACAAATATAGTTTGATGAGGAGTAATGTTCACTTTGGGGTGCTTTATTTTCTTCCAATTAAAATTTAAACTAATCAGAAATCAAACAAAATATCTGTATATTTCGCTCTAATATATTATTAGACAAAAAAATTATTTTACTATCATAACATTCAAAAAAATTATCTTTCATGTTCTAATTTGAATTATTATCGAGCGGAAAACAATTCACTCGACCCCGTTGGAGAAGACACGTTGATAAAAATCCTTCCCTACATATCAAGTTTAATGGCAGCAATGACACAAAACTAAATGACTATCGTGAAACAAAACCATACAAATACGCAGGTGGATTGTCAATGAAGGTCATAAACTTCTCATTAGTGTGTTACAAAGTCTATTCGGCATTGTTAAACAAATTTTACAATGTCGATTGCTACATGCTGCTTGTTATTATTGACATCGGAGCTGTACTCTTTTTTCTTTTTTCGGAATGTGGATATGAGAAAGAGATTCGAACACTCTTCTATTTAACCAATTAATATAATCTTGGACGAAAATTGAACTTAAATTTCGTTTTTTCAACTATGAAATCCGTTAAATCCTTTGACCTCATGTGTCATCTTCGTGAAGTGTATTTTCCCATTTGTTTTTATAAGTAAAAGAAATAATCTCTCCAATATTTTTTTAATATTATGACCTTGCCTTTTATTTGTATCTCAGAATGTGAATTCTGATATTTTTATCAGCCTGTGAAGTTCTTTTACGAATAAAAAATGTTTAAGAGACTTGAACTGAATACCGAAACATCGTAGAATGATAACGTTTCCATTTTTATATTGTACCAGCCGTCTTTGGCAATCAGCCGGTTCGCCAGTATTAATGCTTGCTAAAATGTTCAGTTAATATTTTATATAACTTGGTCTCATAATAATTTTTTCTGCAAAATATTTTTAAACTTCAAATTTTGATAGTCATATAATTCACTTATATTACTTAGAAGGCCACTAAGATGTTTTGTTCATTGTACTACTCATCTCTGTCTTTCTATCAAAGCCACTAAATTTTTATTGCAAATTAAAGTGAAAATTATGAATCTGCATTAATATAAAGACATTTTTTACTGAATCCAGGCTTGTATTTAAATAAAAAGTTATGAGAATTGAAAGCAGAGTCGTTCGTCGTTGAAGTCTTATGTGCACTACAAAATAATTTTCATAATTTATAATATCTCAAAGCATTATTCTCTAAAAATTCCACTGATTTATCATAAAATTCAGTTTTTAGCTTTATTTTTAAAAGGATATGAATGCTGTGAATAATAATATTTTATTTTTTCGGTTCACAATTCTTCAAAAAATTATGAAGTTCGAATTTTAGAAGCTCCTATTGTCCTAAAGAATTCTGCAAAATATTCTTGACACTCCAACTTTTAAATAAATAAATTTTTATATATATTACGATTAAATCTGACAGATTTATTAAGTTTTGAATATTAAAATATTAGAAGAATCAACATTTTTATAATCTAGGTCAAACGCACTTGAGAAACTTAGAAGGTGATTGGTTTCTTTGAGAGGGTCGATGAAATGTTCTAATAGCTTTCATTTATATAGAATGTGATACTGAAATTTTCATATCCTAAATCTTTTTTATTTAGGATATTATATTCTCAAGAATATTTTGTTCAGTATGCTTCACAGGGTTGAGGATAAATGCAAAAATTTTAAATTCGTAATTACTCAGCATTTATTGACTCATTTTAACTATCACGTGATTATTTATTTAATTATTAAACATTGATATATTTGGAAAAAAAAACATTTTTTTTAACTTTAAGATAATTTAAAAATCAATTTTTTGATGCAATATTTTAGGATTTCATCGTGGGAAAAAAAACCAAATTGTAATTTTATTTTTAATTAAAGGAAATTTCAAAAAATATCTTCTACTTATTCGTTTTCGCTCTCTAAGGTATATAGGATCCAAGTTAGGTATCTCTAGATCTGGTTTGTAGGGAACCAATATATATACACACACATGCGCAAACACATTCATCTAATTACGGCCTAGGAGAAATTCCAGGCGCTGATTGTCCTGGAATTGATATTGTACTCAAATGGTGAATGCAATGGTCTAAAATCGTACGTTTTTATAGAATAGTAAGATTCAAATTTTCATAAATCAGTCAATTTTTAATGATTAATTTAGTTTATTCAAATGTAGCTTTTCCTGTTTAAAATATTAGTGCCTTAAGAATATATTATTAAATATGACTCACTGAGAAGAGTATAAAAAATTAAAATTCGTAATTCATCAGAGCATTTATTGTTCTAAATGATATAAAATGTAGTTATTTATTTCGTTTAGACTATTTTAATTGTAATATTAAACATAATTTATGGCGATTACTAAAGATATATAAATTGACCGTTGAATCCAGATTTGAATGGATATTCTGCAATAATTAAACATTTGCTTTAATAAAGTTTATTTATTCAATTAATAGTACGCCTATTGTGAAGGATTATAGAAAAGTTTTCTATCCATGGCGCGTAACGCAATTTACAAAGAATATCAACCTAAAACATAATCACAAAATTTTGCAGAGCATTTTGACACAAACTCGGCCATTAAATTCAGAAATATAAAAAAAACTTATTAACTAACATTATTAAAGTAGTTTTCAGGAAATCCCTTTGAAAAGTTTATATCAGACTGATTTTCTCTCTTATTCTTGTTGACATCTTAATTTGAGATAATTCGGATAACTTTGAGAAAAAAAATTATATTTTAAAGCCACATGGCTCATAGAAATAGCGTTTTGAAAATAATTTATTGTTCGGTCCAGAAAAAAGTTGTGGTTTAGAAAACCCTACCCAGAAATTTGAGGTTTCGTGTTTATTCTGCAGAGCCTCACCTCACTAATGACGCAATATGTTTAAATGGTTATTTCACTTCCTGTTGCTTCCACTCACTTTTAGTTAACCAAATATTTATCCTAGCTCTTGTATTTATTCACTCGTATTGTTATCACACAAGATATGAATCTGCATATAAAGGATTTCAAAAAATATTTAAATGGCACTCAAGCAGTCTAAATAAAAGACAATATAAATGAATACCGATTAAATTTAAAATATGGATCACAACGTTTTTTTCTATGTATGTTCAGTAACTGAGAATCAGGGGAAAATAAGACTTTAACTTTCGATATCATATCACTTTTGTTTATGAATTGAATTTTTGAAATTCTTAATTTTAACAAATGGCTATGCAACGTCGTGATGTTTCGGAGTTCCGCGGTGTGACAAAGTGGTCACGAGCACCTCCACATCATAATTTGGAATAGATACTTTAATTTGTAAGTTTAGGGAACAGTTAAAATTTATTGAAACTAGTTTAAACGAGCGCAATAAAGCTCTAACGTCATGAAATTTGGTAATTAGTGATTTTTTTTTTTGGAAATAATTTAGTTAAATAAAATAATAGATTTATATTATTTATGGGGCTATTGAGAAAACTTTAATGGAATTACGTTGCACGTGCTTTTTCTATTGGGGTAGAAATTAGGACTATTTTGTTTAATTGACATGAAAAAACAGAATTTCCAGAGTTTTTCGCGTGTAGCACATCGTAGCTATCTAAGGTTTAAACAGATATAATTTTGAAAATTTTTAAAACCCAGATTGGTAACAGAGTTAGTTTGTCCGCAGCTTTTTTAGGGCTGGGAAATTGATGTAGCAATTATCAATTGCTGCTCTGGGTCTCTTTCGAGAGCTAGGCAGTGCTGGATCGTAAGCAGGCAGCTGAAGTAACTCGTTAAGAATCTGGGGTAATTTGTCAAAGAAACTTTTTGACGTTCTTTTAATAAATTCCGAAACAGGTTCAATTTGGAGGTCGTCATGGATAATTTTTCCTCTGACGTACCAAGGTGCACGAATTATACGCCTCAGTTGACCATTTTGGAAAATTTGCAACTTCCTAATATTTGTGGCTGATGTGCCCCCCCCCCCCCAATTTGGGAACCGTACATTATAGTTGGTCTTAAAATGGCTTTGTAAAGCAGAAGCTTGAGCCTAATCGATAGCTTGGTCCTAGGAGAAAATAAGCTGTTGAGTTTTTTACTCGTAATAATACCTTTTGTGAGAGCTGCTTTAATATGACTATTAAAACTTAATTTTGCGTCTAGTAACAACCCTAAGTATTTGTATTCACTTACAAAGGGGACGGGCTGGCCGAAAATTTGGATAGGAAGTAAATCGGGCATTTTCACCTTTTTAGTAAAGAGGAGGCACGCGCATTTAGTTGGGTTGACTTTTATCTTCCAGCCCTCGAGCCAGCACTGTAGAAAGGTCATGTATTGTTGAATGTTGTGTATGACTGTCTGTGGATTCCTATGCTGTGTGAGAATGGCGGTATCGTCTGCGAAAATCGCTAAATGACAATTACTAGCTCTAGGTAGATCATTAACATAAATGTTAAAAAGAGTTGGGTTTCCTTGTGCACAGCTGCTCAGGATCGGTCTGGGTGAAGACATTATATTATTTACCCGTACCCTAAAGTTACGTAAAGTTAGGTACAAGCGTAAAATTTTGACAAATCGCGCCGAAAAATCAAGTCGCATGAGCTTGAATAATAAGTCATCGTACCAAATTTTGTCAAAGACTTTGGCTACGTCCAGAAAAAATGCACTTGTGGTTTGAGACTTTTGAAAGCCATCGTGAATCAATTCTGTAACACGAACCAGTTGGTGGTTCGTCAACAAATTTTTACGAAATCCAAATTGTTCAGATATTAAAATATTTTTGTCGCTGAGAAATTGATTCAGGCGTTTCAAGAGCACAGATTCGTACACTTTGCTCAGGCTACTGAGTAGCGAGATGGGACGGAACAGGCGGCTATATTTTTCGCTTTCAGGTTGTGCATCTTGAACATGATTGGCTGTTCTGGTCATGTGATAGGGACGTATTGTCTCTATGTTATTAAAATATTTGAATCGTTTGCTGCTTGAGATTCTTGCATCCATATTTAACATTAATTCACAAAACATTTACATTTGTAAATGGTTGAAAGATACTAGTTTTTAAATGTAAACTATAGTTGCCTTTTAACTAAAAATATTATATTTATGCATTAATAAAATATAAATACATATTTTTAATTTATCATATTTCTGTTATGATTAAAAATAATCGGAAGCACATTAAAAATATTTCAAAAAAGAAGATTGAAAATGATGTTGCAAAGAGAAAATGCGTCAGCGAATTACATGACAAGAACACCCAATCATGTTTAAGATGCCCATCCTGGAATCGAAGGATATAGTCGCTTGTTAACTATCATATATCAGACATAAATTATCATGAATCCAATTCTATTCATTTTTATATATTTACAATATTTTCATTATCCAGACTGCATATTTAAATGGACAAAATGTTATATCTGTAGGTTAATATAAGTAAAGATAATTGCTTTCAAAAAATAAACAGCGTTTAGGAACTTCTTTAACTTTCTTGTAAATTTTTTTAATAATATTTAAAATTGTTTAAATCACATAATTATTTTTCTGTTATTTTTTGGAGTTTCTAAGGGTTTATAAGTTATATATTAAACCAACTGTAATCAAAGAAAAGTAAACTTCTATGGCATCAATTTTAAAGTTCACGATAAATTGTTTTGACAATTTCGGTAATTGCAAAAAAAAAATGATACGTAAATTAGTACATTTTAATTAGGTATTAATTATGCTATTAAAAAAGCCAAAACAATTTCATCTCTGATTTCGTTCCGGGGCTTTTTTTAATTTCTATAACTTTAATGAGTTTTGATATATTAGAACTTCTTAAATCCAAAAAATGTATTTTAAGAATTAAATTTGTATCAGTTTGTCCATTTGTGCGTACCTCAACAACAATATATATATAACATATTTGCTCTCAAGCTGCATATCTATCAAATTAGTACAAAATGTATGAAAAGATAAATTTTTTGTTGTCAATCAGTCTGCATATATGAGATCACAATAAACAAAAAAATAGTTAGAACTAAATATGATAAGTGGTCAATTTTAATTCCAATGATCTAAACAACAGGTATCAAAAGATAAATACAATCAAACTATATTCTGAATGCATCATCAGTAAGAATTATTACTGTTGGGCTTTTTGTACATGCAGTAACTAATTATGAACTTAGAAAAAGCTTAAATAATAAAGTACAGTAATTTCTAAAATATGTATCGAGCCCCAATTTTAAAAAAGAAATAGCTCCATTTGCCTTTTTTATTGAAAAGTTAGGATTTCTTCAAAACAATATGCGTTAAAGTTAAACTGCTTGTTAATTTCTTATCCTTTTTATATTTTATCGTCATCACATTTTTAATAGAAACAGTAGTCTAAACAAAATTTGAATTAATGGCTTATAAAAATACTTGTATCTTTCATAAATGAATAAAAAATTGAGATCTTGGTAAATATGTCATTAATACTTTAAATGATCAAAATACTTTTGCTGAACAACATGAAATATTTTGTGTTAAGTTTCATTTATGAAGGAAATAAGGATAAATATATTTAAATATCTTTCTTTTCACATAGGCAGTCCATGACTTGTCACAAATCTACCCATCCGGCCAAAAGATGACATTCTAAATTTCACGAATCTAGCTTTTTAAAGAAGCATGAATCTAGTTTGTTTCGAAGTCATCCTGTTTTTATGTCATTACATATACGAAGTGATGATAAATTGCCACCACTATAGTAAACTTTATACAAAATTTGATTCAAATAGAGTTGTGACGATAAAATGATTTATCAACTTTCATGGTCTAGTTCATTGCATTTTAGGGTTACCTTATTCAGATAGACAAGAACAAGCAGGCATTTGTTTTAAAAATTTCGTCTATAATTTTTAAATAGATAGTATGCTGTAAATAATTCCCACCAAATTTCATCTATCTAAATTAATGCATGTTTGGGATATCAGACTCATTAATAAACAGGCAAATATATTTGAAATATATTTTTTTTTCAATCTGAGGGAAATCCGGAACGAAATTCCTTTAAAATTCTGAATACCGATTACAATATCCATCTCTTTGGTTATTTCATAAATGGCAAAGATTAAAGACGCTAATTAATTAAAATTTACACCATTTTATTAAACTTTATTATTTATCTTCGCAATCTGGATGTTTCAATTTGAATAGCCATTACGAATAATTTAATTACGAAAATACATATAGATTATTAATACATAAGTTTTGATAAATCTTGATATATTTTTAATTAAACACTAAATATTCCCAGGAATCTTCAACTACGACAGACGATTCTTTCAATTACAGATTTCATAATTATTATAATGATTTTTTTATGAATGCAGTGATATTTTCGCGGCTTATAAACGAATCATTAGCAGTGAGAAGGTAGTCGTTAGTCCTAATTTCAGTTTATCAACTCCGGGCTAAAAACGAAAATCAAAATTCCTATATCGACTTCCACATTTACATTAAGTCATCAAACGAGTCATTAGCGATTTCGGTGGTTCAAAATGGCAGAATCGATGATATTTTTTATTTGTATACTTGCGCATGTGTGTATAATGACATTTAAATGACAATCTCATCGATCATACTCTTCAAAACTGTCAGATGAATGGTCTGAGACTTCGCGTACATTTCGATTGGGAAGAAGAGTTCGCACAATTGACTGTTTTGTCCGTGAAAGTGGAAGAAAGGGAAGATAGGACGAGGTAAGAAGTCGTTTTCCCTTAAAGTTTGTGAATAATTCTGGAATGAATTTTTTTTTTTTTGAAAAATGTAATAAAATACTTATGTTGATTTAATTGTGGTACAACACAGATGGAAATTAAACGCCAATAAAATTTTAAAAACGTCAATTTAAAAGCAAAAGAAATTGAAAAAAAATGAAAAAAATAATAATCTTTATTTATTTAGTTATTTAGCTGTAGAGAATTTGGAAGAACCAAAATTTCCAGTTCATAAATTTATCAGAGGATATGTTCAGAATCGTGTAGATATCATCTAAATTCTCGAAATAAGAAATAAGTTATATTTCTATTCAATTTCCAAATAATATGACTTGATTAAAAATAACATGCCTTATTTTTAACATTATGCAGTATAATGTGAAATAATGATAACATTCTATTCTGAAATATAATGCATGTATATTGAATTTTTTTAATAAACGGATAATTCTGCAAGTTCAGGAACTAAAAAATGCATTGAGATATTATTACAACAAATTCGAATTAAAAAAATATGGTATTTTTTTAATTTATCATATTTTTTAGTTTCGTCAAAATCTGAAATTGGGGAAAAAAAAGATTAAAAATAAAAATATAGCGTTAAAATGTGTATAGTATAAAAAATAAAATAAGAAAAAAACATTGTAACTTCTTAAAGAATGCGCACATGAATAATTTTTAGGCGATTTTATGAAGAATACTATTTAGGAATTTAAAAAAATTGGATAAAAATATTCGATATTTTCTCCAAAAATCGTTTTTTCAACTTATCTATCGACTTATCGATCAACTTATCGAACTTAACCATCCACATTCTAACGTATATTTATTTCTACACTATAACTACTTGAAAGAAAACTAAGTCCAATTTTGGTTTTTATTCATAATTCTGAATTCACGAAATAAATTCGCCTGGACATTGCTGGCATGTACCCAATCATTTCTTCTTTTTTTAAGTATTAATTATCTGAAAAATGTGTCAAAATTAATTATATTCATTTAGAACATTGAAATTCATGTTATCTAAAGGACAAACTTTTTTAAGAAAGACATTCGAAAGATTGAAAACGTGCAATTCGTGCAGATGAAAAAAAAAGACATCTGGTTTAAAAAATTCTCGTAATGAAATCGAATTGCTTAATATTTCATATCGATTCGTGCGACGCCTTAGTAAACTCAAGTCTAAAAACACAAGGCAGCACCTAACTTGGAGCAGTGAAGAAAATGCTCCGAGCTGTGTCATTTAACCGCCCTCGTGAGTTTCGTACATTTTTCATTCTTTTTATTCCATTCTATAGAAGAGGAAAAGAAACTTTTTTGCGCATCTGTTCTTCATCATGAGAAGAAATTCAATTCCATCTCTCTCATACTGCCATGCTTTCTACAAAAACTAATTAATTACAAGAGTTCTGGATAAATCGAATAAAATGATAGTTAAACTTCGATTTTTTTAATAAATTGCTGTAAAAAACATGATTAAAAAATATCATTACCTAAAAAAATTGGAATTAAATAATGTAAACAAAACTGTCATATAACTAAACGTGTTTCTAACTAGTATTTATTTGTTAGTCCATTGAAAATGCTCTCTTCGAAATTTTTCATCAAAAGAATCTGAGAAATTGATTTTTTTCAAGTAAATAATAGCATTTGCAACTTGAATTGATTTAATTTTGCTATGTCATATCTGTAGAAAATTATATGAGCTTATACAATTATTTTGAACTTCCATGATTAAATAAATTTAATAAAATTATAATAAACATAATTTTCCCAACTTTTTTTACAATTTAATACCAGCTATTTAAATGTTTTCTGTATGATTAAATTTTCCCTGAAGTCAATATCTATTTTATTTTATAGAATGGAAGAATATGAATCGAACATTCTTTAAAAGTGTTATACAATTCTATATTAAGTTCGTAATATTTTTAAAATTGGTATAATTTTAAGATATATTATTTAAGGTATGAAGAAAATAAATGTCTTTGTTCAAAAATGTAGCATGTAAATGGATCACAACACTTGTCTGTTAACTAATCCATATATTACACATGAATATAATTATAGTTGCATGGAAACCCTTCGGAACAGCTTTAATTTACAATCCTTTTCGCCAAACAAATAGTAGTTTATCGTCAAATTTCAGACGAAATGGCCAAGTGTGGTTACAGCGGCAGCAACAGCGAAACGGTAGCAAAAGCTCTACCGAAAAATTATCAACTTCACAAGACGCCAGATGACTGTATATCAAAGTTTAGCAAACACTTCTCATAACGTAGCTCATATTTCATATCCGAGTATCGAAATATGACTTCACCTGTATGAATAATCAATCGGCAATCATTTATTTCATGGCATTGCTGTCTTAGAATATTTGGTTGGAAAAGAATACCTTTAACTTGCAAAAAGTTTTGAAATTCAGAGAGGGAAAAGTTTAGGCTGTAAGGGATGGGTGAAGGAATATTTCCAAATTAAATTATTCATAGATACATGTTGTTGTTGTTG